>LR753327.1:704624-715131 GCA_902729485.2 Mus minutoides | reverse complement strand
AAAAAAAATGGGGTACAGAGATAAACAAAGAATTTTCAACTGAGGAGTATCGAATGGCTGAGAAACACCTAAAGAGATGTTCAACATCCTTAGTCATCAGGGAAATGCAAATCAAAACAACACTGAGATTCTACATCATACCACTCAGGATGACTAAGATCAAAAATTCATGTGACAATAGATGCTGGTGAGGATGTGGAGAAAGAACAACACTCCTCCATTGCTGGTGGGATTGCAAGCTGGTACAACCACTCTGGAAATCTGTCTGGAAGTTCCTCAGAAAATTGAACATAGTACTACCTGAGGACCCAGCTATACCACTCCTGGGCATATACCCCAAAGTTGTTCCAACATGTAATAAGGATACATGCTCCACTATATTCATGGCAGCCTTATTTATAATAGCCAGAAGCTGGAAAGAACCTAGATGTCCCTCACTAGAGGAATGGATACAGAAAATGTTTTACACAATGGAGTACTACTTAGCTATTAAAAGCTATGAATTCATGAAGTTCTTAGGCCAATGGATGGGACTAGAAAACGTCATCCTGTAACACACATGGTATGTGCTCACTGATAATTGGATATTAGCCCAGAAGTTCAGAATCCACAAGATACAATTCACAGACCATATGAAGCTTAAGAAGAAGGAAGACCACAGTGTGGATACTTCAATCATTCTTAGTAGGGGGAATAAAATACCCATGGGAGGAGATACAGAGTTTGGAGCCAAAACTCAAGGAAAGGCCATCCAGTGACTCTCCCACCTGTGTATCCATCCCATATACAGTCCCCAAACCCAGACAGTACTGTGGATGTCAAGAAGTGCTTGCTGACAGGAGCCTGATATAACTGTCTCCTGAGAGGCTCTGCCAGTGCCTAACAAATACAGAAGTGGAGGCTCACAGCCTTCCATTGGATTGGGCACAGGGACCCCAATGGAGGAGGACCTAGAGAAAGGACCCAAGGAGCTGAAGGGGTTTGCAGCCCCATAGGGGGAGCAACAATATGAACTAATCAGTACCCCCAGAGTACTAAGGGACTGGTTAGTACTAACCAGGGACTAAGTCACCAAGCAAAGAGTACATATGGAGGGACTCAAGGCTCCACATATGTAGCAGAGGATGGCCTGTGGGACATCAATGGGAGGAGAGGCCCTTGGTCTCGTAGCTCTATGATCCAGTGTAGGGGAATGCTAGGACAGGGAAGCAGGAGTGGATGGGTTAGTGAGCAAGGGGATGGGGATGGGATAGGGGGATTTTTGGAGGGGAAATGAGGAAAGGGGATAAAATTTGAAATGTAAATAAAGAAAATAAGAAAAATAAAGTATCTTACACCTCTATTTTGTGTGCCACAAAATTTTACATGTCTATAGGATGTTCCATTGAAATAGTGATACAACTCCTCTGTAACAGCTAATATTGTCAACTTGACAAGAGCTAAAATCACCTAGGATATAAATCTCTGAACATATCTGTGAGGGAACTTCTGTTTTGTGTTAATGAAAGTGGGAACACCCACCCTAAATATGAGTGACATCATTCTATGGGTTGGTGTCTCAGATCAAGTAAAAAAGGAGAAAGCACCAGCATTCACCCCCCCACCCCCACCCCTGGCTCCTGACTATGGATACAATGTGATCTCTTGCTTCTGCTACCATTACTTCTTCACCATGTTGGACTGTGTCCTTGAATTGTAAGCCAAAGTAAGGTGTTTCTTCCTTAATGTGCTTTGTCAGATAGGTTATCACAACAGTGAGAAAAATGACTCATATACTCTGCTCTTTGATGCCCCCCAATCCATAGTCATATAGATGATTTTCAGATTGAATGCCAATGACAACATTTTCAGCTCAAGGAAGACATAAATTTCTCATGTTAAAGATAAGATGTGATCATGGAATAGAATGAGATAATTATGGAGGACAAAAGTTCAAGTTAAAGGAGCCAATATGAAAATATGGAAAACTTATTTAAGGACATAGCAAACGGACTACAGTTCTTGGGTCATAAGTTGTTTTAGGGAAAGTTCTTATAAAAACTATTTTTATTAACATGTACTCTAATATTAATGGCACTTAGAGTGAGATGTGTATGGATAATTCAGTCTCCATTTGTGCACTCTTTGAGGGGTTACTTACAATGCGCATCACCAGAAAGCCCAACTTGAGTGACAACTTCTGCAAACCTGCCACTCTGGAGCTCTCTATTCAGCTTTCAGGCAGCTTGATGGTCCAATATCCCTCTACTTCTGCAGTATGGCTGCTCAGAGTCTTCACCCTCAGCACTTTTTTACTCCTTTTCATACTAGCCAGTGTGGGTCTTTAAAAGTCTTCCACATTGGGGAGGGGGTTTCTGAAGGGGAGGCCTGAAAAGGGGAAAACATTTGTAATGTGAATAAAGAAAATACCCGATTAAAAAAAAAAATCTTCCACATTTTCTTTTCTCCCTAACCTGTGAGCTTTTTATTATCTCTTGAGGCTTTGGAGCTTCTACTCTCTATGTGGAGCAAAAGTTTCCATTTGGCAGGAGACTTTTAATTCAGAAGGATGTGCCTTACAACAGTCTCAGAAACAAAGAGTTAAATAGTAGCAGCAGCTGAGTGTTGGGGATCAGGAGATGTTTGCAAAGAGCACTAAGTTCCAGTAGGAGTAAGGAGTAAATGAGATCAACAACATTACTAAGACCCCCCTACTTCACAACTGTTCATTATTAATATGTAAAAGCCAGTATATACATTACAAAAACATTGATTAAAATGTTTTAAATGCCTTATGTGTTGTGAGTTAAAATAGCAACAGAATACATTTTTTGAGGTCTTCTCAATGGAATGAATGCTCTCAGTTAATATTATTTATTTAATATTTCTTCTAAAGAAATAATGTAAACTCCAACTTTATAGTATCTATGAACTCTTCATCTAGAAAGTATTTTAACATAGACTGAAGAACAAATTCACATATGTGGGAAGAAACATTTTTCTATGTACAAAGACTATCTGAGAAGAGCCATTAGCAATTGGTAGAATGACTAAGGGGGATGTGACGAGCTAGCAAGTAGGGTACTCACTGTTCTGTCTCCTGGAAAAGGTACTCAGTTTACCAAAGGAGATTTGAGTGTATTATATAGTCAGTGGGAAGTGACTGAGAACATGTTTGTAGTACAATATTGAATGATGTGGGTTTGAATGGCACAGTCACCGAGACAACAATGTAG
This sequence comes from Mus minutoides, assembly GCA_902729485.2. NCBI lineage: Eukaryota > Metazoa > Chordata > Mammalia > Rodentia > Muridae > Mus > Mus minutoides. Next base: position 711,916 of record LR753327.1, on the reverse strand, counting down.
GGCTTGGGATAAGTCATCTTGGAATGGTAATAGACTAAGGGACAAATTGTGTAGTAAAAAGAGAAAGCGAGGTAATTTAGATGCAAAAGGACATGCATGGTATGTACTTATTAATAAGTGGATATTAGCCAAAATGTATAGAATACCCAGGATACAATCCAAAGAGCTCAAGAAGGTTAGCAAGCCAAAGGGCCCAAGTGAGAATGATTCAATCTCACTTGGGAGGGCAAAGAAAGCAATCACTAGAGACAGAAGGAGGGACCTCAGTGGGAGATAAGAGGGCAAGGAGAAAGGGGGAATATGANTAGGTATTGGGGGGACAGAAGAAAAGCCCCAAGGGCCAGCATAATGAAGGAAAACAGGCAACCTCGGGGTTTGGGAGGTAGGGGAACCCTCTAGAATGTAGCAGAAACCTGGGAAGTGAGAGTCTCTCATTACTCAAAGGGACCTTAGATGAAATACCCAACAGTGGGGAGAGGGAACTTGTAGAGTCCACCTCCAGTAGAAAGACAGGGCATCAAGTGGAGGGATGGGGTTGCTATCCCACTGTCAAAATTCTGACCCAGAATTGTTCCTGTCTAAAAGAACTGCAGGGAAAAAGTGGAGAAGAGACTGAGGGAAAGGAAATCCAGTGGCAGGCCCAACTTGGGATCCATCTCAAGGGGAGACTCCAAGACCTGACACTATTACTGATGCTATGGTGTCCTAGCAGACAGGAGTCTAGCATGTCTGTCTTCCAAGTGGTTCAACAAGAAGCTGACTGAGACACATGCAGATATTTACACCCAACCAGTGGACTGAAGTTGGGGACCCTTGTGATTGAATTGGGGAAAGGCTGGAAGAAGCTGAGGAGGAGGGTGATCCCATAGGAAGAGCAGCAGTCTCAACTAACCTGGACCACCGAGATCTCTCAGATCCTGAGCCACCAACCAGGCAGCATATACTAGCTGGTCTGAGGCCCCTGACACATATTCAGCAGAAGACTGCTTGGTCTGGCCTCAGTGGGAAAAGACTCACCTAATCCTTGAGAGACTTGAAGCCCCAGAGAGTGGGGAGGCCTGGCAGGGGGTAGTGGGTGGTGGGTGGAGACTTCCTCTTGTAGACAGGGGGAGGAGCAATGGGATAAGGAACTGTGGGAGGGCAGACCAGGAGGCAGGTAATGACTGAACTGTAAATATATAAACATAATAATAACGATGATAATAGAATGGCTAGGATTAAAACTCTCATTATAAAGATGGTGTCTTAGTCAGGGTTTCTATTCCTGCACAAACGTCATTACCAAGAAGCAAGTTGGGGAGGAAAGGGGTTATTTAGCTTACATTTCAACATTGCTGTTTATCACTAAAGGAAGTCAGGACTGGAACTCAAGCAGGTCAGGAAGCAGGAGCTAATGCAGAGGCCATGGAGGGATGTTCTTTACTGGCTTGCTTCCCCTGGCTTGCTCAGCCTGCTCTCTTATAGAACCCAGGACTGCCAGCCCAGAGATGGTCCCACGCACAAGGGGCCTTTCCCCCTTGATCACTAATTGAGAAAATACCCCACAGCTGGATCTCATGGAGGTACTTCCTCAACTGAAGCTCCTTTCTCTGTGATAACCCCAGCTGTGTCAAGTTGACACAAAACTAGCCAGTACAGATGGAATTAACACAGTGCATTAGGCAAAGGAAGTCAGCAGCCCTGTTGGGAATGGTGATGCTTATATGAAGAGGGCCTCTCATGCTGCAGCTAAAACCTTGTCCAGGCTGGGCGTGGTGGCGCACGCCTTTAATCCCAGCACTTGGGAGGCAGAGGCAGGCAGATTTCTGAGTTCAAGGCCAGCCTGGTCTACAGAGTGAGTTCCGGGACAGCTAGGGTTATAAAGAGAAACCCTGTCTCAGAAAAAACAAACAAACAAACAAACAACCTTGTCCAGGCCATAACCTTAGAGATCTCTTGTTATAGAGTAATGTCCTCTGAGCCTTACCACATAGTCTCAACAAAGCTTGTCTTCCCAGGACATTTATTTGATCTTCATGCTTTCCTGACATCTCTTCCCAAAGCTCTTCTCTTGGCCTTTAGTACACACACACACACACACACACACACACACCTATTTACCAGACATAACTTATCAGTGACTTTCTCTTACTTTTGTCAGGATAGTAGAAGGCTTCTTTGCCCAAACGTTAAGCCTCAAAGAATGGCCTAGAACAGGGAAGACAACAAGTGTTTGTTTTATTTAAATGTATTAAATAACATGGGATCTCTGGGATCTGACCTCTGGCTATACTGAGTTGCTGCAGGGAGCTGGAAGAGTTGGTCTTTCAATATGAACAAAACCTATTAATTCCCACAAGAGAAGGTGCTAGAGAAAGAGAAAAATGTCAAATTTCCCATGTTCCAAAATTCAGGCAGTTTAATCATGTCCAGGTAACTGCCATTGAAAGAAGAAAGTGATAATTTTAGCCATTAGAATGGAGACTTCAGTGAAAGCATGGGAATTATGAAACCATTTTTGACCTAGGAGATGGTGGTGACCATACTCAAATTTCAGCACAAATGGAAATAGAGTAGCAATACAGGAAGAATTGATTTCAAGTGGGAGGTGATAGCCTGAGACTTTCAGGACTTGTATAGGAAAAGCAAACAGTCATTTATATGAAGAGTGTTCATAGGATGTTTCTTTTTCTTTTTTATCTATATGAAAGACTGCTGCTTCCTGGTACTACACTAGATATACTTTTGCCTATTTTTTGTTGAGTTCAATAACAACAGCAACAACTCTCTGCATGGTAGCTCAAATGAGCTAATCAAACTCATTAAGGTAGAAAGAAAGGGATGGAACCTTGAAGCTAAATGGGATGGTGCTTAATTATCTGATTTATTTTTGCCTTAGATATACCAGGCTTGGAACTGTAATAATAATAATAATAAAAAGCAGCAACCTGTAAATTCCAATAAATGCAGCAGTTCAAAAATAAAATAAAATAAAATAAAACAAAAATACCATATAAAATTCCATTGTCTTTACTGGGACTTCACAAGACAGACATTATTTTCCCCATTTTACAGGTGATAGAACAAATGTTACTTGCACACATTTCCATAAGATGGTCATAATCATCATTTCTGTCTTGTAAATACTTTGGAAAGGAGTCCAAAATAATAAAATTTTAGATCAATCTTTAAATCTATTTTCTAGCTTCCTTTAAAAATCCTTTGCCTATTGCTAATTTAATTTTTTTATAGTTTTCTGTCATGCTATATTATTGTCTTTATAAATCTGAAAAAATTCCTATGGGGAAAAATTTTATTCTCTTTAGCCAAAAGACCAAGAAAGAGTTATGTAGTAAGATTAAAAACCGACCAACCAACTAATCAACAAAAACCAAACCAAACCAAACCGACAACAAACACCTTCTAGGGACCAGACCAGCAAGACGGTTTTTCAGGCAAAAGTACTTGATATATAAAAGACTGATCACTTGCATTTGATCCCTTGGTCCAGGTAAAAAGTCTAATGTAGTGGCACTCATCTCTTTTCCCAGCACTTCTATGGCCAGGAGCTCATTGACCATCTATTTTGGAGTATGGAGGGACAGAAACAAGAAAGACCCTACCTTGGGCCAGTGAGATGTCTCAGTGTGTAAAGAACTTACCTGGCAAGCCTGATGACTCTCAGGATATTCACATGAAGTTCCATTATCTAATTGTCTGATCTCCATATAAGTGCCAGTGTGCATGCATGCTCATTCTCTCTCTCTCTCTCTCTCTCTCTCTCTCTCTCTCTCTCTCTCTCTCTCCCTCCCTCCCTCCTTCCCTCCCTCCCTGCCTCCCCTCTCTCTCTCACACACACATGAACATAATAAATAATAATTAAACTGAAAATAGACCTTATCTCAATGAGGTGGAATGAGAGAAATAAGTACCATAAATTGTCTTCTGATCAACATCTTTTAGTTAATAACAGTTCTATATCATCTAAAAGCCATAGAAAAACCATAACTCCACAGTAGTCAATGCCAAAAAAAGAGAGAGGGAAAGGGAGAAGGAGAGGGAGAGGGAGAGGGAGAGGGAGAGGGAGAGGGAGAGGGAGAGGGAGAGGGAGGAAAGGAAAGAAGAAAAAAGAAAAGAAAAGAAAAGAAAAGAAAAGAAAAGAAAAGAAAAGAAGGAAAGTTTAGACTCCTACCTTCACCAGGTTATAACAGTGCATCCCAGTTTTTCTGCCAGAATGTTGTCTGCAGGGAGCTCAGGATTCTTTCCCAACAAGGTGGTGTTTAATAACACATACTTTCCTATCTTGTTTTCAGGACAGACATTGTAGGGCCAGGGCTTATGTCTCCATAATGAGGACTCTTGTTTTACATCACCAGAGCAATACTGTAGAAGATGAAGTAGACCTTGTGAAGAATTAATGGTGTTTCCCTTCTACAGTATCAATGTAGACTTAGATTTTCACTCAGAACTAGCAAACAGGAATGGGCTATGATGTTCTCACTTCTCCCCTCTGGAAAGGTGCCAGAAGACTATAGGATGTTAGCATCTTAACACCAGGCTCCAGTAATAAGCCATATGCCCCACCTCCCATGTTTTATATTTAGAAGTAGAAGATGCAATAACAAAAGTTAAAGATTCAGTGTATGGGCTTAACATAGGAGGGAACAAAGGAAAGATTTTCTGAACTGGAAAACTGAATAGAAATTAAACAATCCAGATGCCAAGGAGTCAGTGCAACAAACCCTTTAAGACTTACTTAATGCATCCAATAAGTACAGAAGAGCTGGCTCTTAGGCCAGGCATACCTGGAGTTCATCCTCTTTGTCCTGTGTAAAATATCCTAGCATCTAAATATATAATCAGGTTCCTTTTGTCAGCAGCTATCATTTTGTAGAATATTGATAGTTGTCATAAGACCCTAAAAACAGATAATTATCAAGAGAAAACACTTTTTTCCAGAATATTGATAGACAATAGTTACAAAGTTTTACAAAAATAAATATAAATTATTTGTTTACTGAGTTACTGATATCCAATACCTTTTCGTTATCAGAGGGCACTGTTTGTGGTTTCTAGTGCTGTAACAGCCTTCAGTGTGGGATCAAATTAGACCAACCAGGAAAATTCTTATCATGGCAGTGAGGGACAGTAGGGTGCAAAGTACTAGAAGGTTAATCAGCCGTGTCTTCAGAGAATATTGTTCAGAGACAAGGGAGGATTTTGTAAGAATTGAAATGAAGTCGTGCTGGGCATGGAAGTACTTGCTTAAAATCAGCACTTGGGAAGCTGTAAGAGGATCGTTAAGATTGAGGCCAGCCTGGCCTTCATGGAGTGATCCTGTCTCAGTCCAACAATATGGAATTGCTTGTGCCACCCTCCAAAAAGTAACTAGGAGGTGGGGGTGAGCGATGGAGAGATAACAGCTCAGCGGTTAAGAGCACCTGCTGCTCTTACAGAGGACCTGAGTTTGGTTCCCAGTATCCATATCAGGTAGATCACAACTGCCTACACTCCAGCCCCAGGGGATCAGATACCTCCTTCTGGCCTCTATGGGAACACATAGATACATGCCACTTGCACAGACATACACATACAAATAATCACAACTAAATTTTTAAAAAAGTAACTAAAAGCTAAGAGGCTATAGAGGAATTGTTCTTGTGCACAACTAATTACCTTACTCTGAATGTGTTCTGACCTTGGTTCACATTTGCATTCTGTTTGTGCTATTTGTTTAAGACATAAACATATTCCACCCCATGACTAGGACATTGAAATAGAAAATGGAGAAAGGTAACCAGCATGGCAGAGATGAAGATAATCCAAAGGAAATTGTGCCTCTCCCTTGACTATCAGACTACTCAAACAATGGATCCACAAGACTTTGTAACCTCCCCGAGAATCTCATGCTTTGAAAAGAGAAATCCTAAAACCAGTGTTAGTCAGAGAGGAAACTTTTCTGCTGGAAAGAGATTTACAATTTGTCAGACCATCATGCAGGGGAGACAATGATGGGTCAATGAAGAATGAGACCGTACCTTGACAGGGAAAAGATTGCTTAGCTATGGGTACTCTCTACGTAAAATGTTCCCTGTGTCTGAATCCCAATGATATACTTCAGGGGTCACTGGACCTCTTTGTCCCTCTTCCAATGTGGCAACAGAATACATTTCCCTTTTTCATGTTTCCAAAAAAGAAAAAAGAAATATAAAAGAAAGAATTTAGCAATCCAAAACAAACAAAAAAAGCAAGCAGGTAACAACAACAAAACCAAAAACATTCCAGAAGTTGAATGTGGTGGTGCATACCTTTAGTCCCAGCTACTTGGGACATTCAAGCAGGAAAATTACAAGTTTGAGGTCAGCCAGAACAGCTTAATGATACACTATCTTAAAATAATACTCAAAAAGATAAAAAGATAGCATGTTTGGTAGTGGCAGAACACTTGCCTAGCATTTTCAATAATATCCATACACAATACAGAACAAGATAAAACTGAGGCACTCGTGGGACTATGGTGAAAGATCTAATATTCATGTTATTACAATCCACAAACTGGAGAAAGTGACACTGAAATTTTAAAGAAATAATGCCAAGGAACTCCCCAGACAAGAGACCAAACTACAGGTTCAAAAAGCTAAGGGCATCTTATGTAGAATATTACAAAAAAAAAAAAACCCTTCATACCAAAATTTTATTCAGATTTCTGAAGATGATAGACAATATCAATCTAGAAAGTAGTGACATCAATAGTATACTCCACAAAGGAAAAAAAATGTTAGACCTCATCAAAACTTTAAAAAGATCAAGGGAACAGTTCTAAACACAAACCATTCAACAACTATCTCATACAGGAATAATATTTAGAGTATACAAAGAACTCTTAGAGTTCTAGGATGTGTTCCAGTCTATTGCTGTGATTGACACTGACCAAAAGCTATGTGGAGAGGAAAGCTTACAACTCCTAATCATAGTCCATCATTGAGAATAGTCAGGGCAAAAACTCAAGGGAGAAACCTGGAGGCAGGAACTAAAGCAAAGAAAGACCAGAGAAGAATATTGCTTACTGGCTTGCCTCTGCTGGCTTGCTCAGTCTGCTTTCTTTTCTTTTCTTTTTTTTTTTTCAACTTTTATTAGATATTTTCTTCATTTACATTTCAAGTGTTATCCAGAAAGTTCCCTATATCCTCCCCCCTCCCGGCCCTGCTCCCCTACCCACTCTCTCCCACCCCTTGGCCCCGGCGTTCCCCTGTATTGGGGCATATAAAGTCTGCATAACCAAGGGGCCTCTCTTCCCATTGATGGCCAACTAG
>LR753327.1:671592-703922 GCA_902729485.2 Mus minutoides | reverse complement strand
TTGAATATAACCTTTTGTAGAAGGATCTGATGGTGTTTTGAATTTCCTCAGGATCTGTTGTTATGTCTCCCTTTTCATTTCTGATTTTGTTGATTTGGATGCTATCCCTGTGCCCTCTAGTGAGTCGGGCCAAGGGTTTGTCTATCTTGTTGACTTTTTCAAAGAACCAGCTCCTGGTTTGATTGATTATTTGGATAGTCCTTTTTGTTTCCACATGTTTGATTTCACCCCTAAGTTTGATTATTTCCTGCCGCCTACTCCTCTTAGGTGACTTTGCTTCCATTTGTTCTAGAGCTTGCAAATGTGCTGCCAAGCTTCAGTCTGCTTTCTTATGCACCCTGGGACCATCTGGCTAGGGATGGCACTAACCACTGTGGGGTAGGCCTTCTCACATCAGCTATTAAACAAGAAAATGGCCCCCACAGATTTGCCTAAATGGAGTCTGATGGAGGAAGTGCCTTGATTGAGATTTCCTCTTCCCAGGTGACTTTAGTTTGTGTCAAATTGACAAAAAATCTAACCAACATAGTGGTATATTGCATATGTGGAGCCTTAATTTTAACTCCCTGCTTCTTAAACCAATGAGCCAGACAACATTCCCGACTTAATACTGTAGAAACCAAATAATTCCATTAAAAATGGGGTACATATCTAAACCGAGATTTCTCACCAGAGGAATCTCAAATGGCTGCAAAATATTTAAAGAAATGTTCGATATTCTTAGCCATCAGGAAAATGCAAATCAAAATGAATCTGAGATCGCATCTTACACCTGTCAGAATGGCTAAGGTCATGATCAGGAATTGGTGGGGTGGCAAGGAGAGAGAAGGCCCGAAGACCAGCAGAAAGAATGGAAATATGCAACCTTGTGAGGTAGGAGGTATGGGGACCCTCTAGAATGTACTAGAGTTTGGGGAGGTGAGAGACTCTCAGGACTCAGAAGGAGGGACCTCAGATGAAATGCCCAACAGTGAGTAGAGTGAATTTGTAGAGTCCACCTCCAGTAGAAAGACAGGGCATTAAGTGGAGGGATAGGGTTGCCATCCCACCGTCAAAACTCTGACCCATAATTGTTCCTGTCTAAAAAAAAACTGTAGAGACAAAAATGGAGAAGAGACTGAGTGAAAGGAGATCCAGTGACCAGACCAAATTGGCACCCATCTCACGGGGATACTCCAAAGCCTGACACTATTACTGGTGCTATGATGTGCTTATAGACAGGAGCCTAGCATGTTGGCCTTCTTATAGACCCAACAAGCAGCTGACTGAATCAGATGCAGATACACCCAACCAATGGACAAAAGCCAGGGATCCCCTGCGGTTGAATTAGGGAAAGCCTGGAAGAAACTGAGAAGGAGGGCAACTCCATAGGAAAGTCTCAACTAACCTGGACCCCTGAGATCTGACACTGAGGCAACCAACCAGGCAGCACACACTAGCTGGTCTGAGGCCCCTGACACATGTTCAACAGAGGACTGCCTACCTGGTCTGGCCTCAGTGGGAGAATATGCACCTAATGTTGGGGAGACTTGAGGCCCCAGAGGGTGGGGAGGCCTCTTGGAGACATGGGGGAGGAGGAATGAGATGTGGACCTTCAGGATGGCAGACCAGCAGGGGATAACGACTTTTTTTTTTTTTTAAAACGTGGACCGGCTCTTCTCACCCCGCAGATGATGCTGACATGGAATACAGTACTCTTCACCCTCTGGTGAGTGCATGCCAAGAGAGCTAGACAGCAGCATTACCCACTCTGAAGTTTTCTACAAGAGAGTTGAGTGAATCTGTTTACATTTAGAATAATGTTTTTTTTTTTTTCTTCAAGAGACGCAATTGCAATACTATTTTTTAGATTTTATCCAAGAAGATTTTTGGGCAAAAATCTTGTATCATTTTTATATAGCACGATTTTCCTTGGGTTGCAAATCTGAAACAGTCCTTTAACATGAACAATCTGCAGCACACTGAAGGGCATTCTGAACTGAAGCTTGGAGAACTGCATTACACCCACTAAACAGATCCAAAAACCAGACCAGGCCCAACACCCACCCTGCCGGGTTCCTCTCCTCATCCAGACTAACTCTACTGTGAAGATCCACCACATTCCAGGTTGGAATTTTAGATTCAGGGTGGATTTTCTCTGCCATGGAAGAACACAGGCATCTCCCTAGCTTTCTCATGCTAACCCTGAAGTATGATCACTTCTGAACCTGCTCCTTTCTTAACTGCCGGATTGGAAGCAAGAGCATCAAGCCCATAGGATGTGGCCCTTAATCCTTACTTTTAAGCAAAATCCCTTGGCTGTACTTTTAAGGTTTGGTTATATATATTTTACCAACTTAAAAATAAAAAAATCCAAACAACATACTTGAAGAATGTAATACTCAAACTCTCAGTGCTTCCTTATAATTTCTAATAGAATTTTTTTACTATTGTTATTATTATTGGGTTTTTTTTTTTTTGGTTGGTTGGTCTGGTTTTTGGGGGGGTGGGTGGAGGGGACTGGGTTGAGAGGGTCTTTTATTTTTTTTCCTCTGAAATAAAGTAGTGCTGTTTTAAAAAAAAAAGTAATAAAATAAAATAAATCACAAATGACAACATATGCTGGCAAGGATATGGAACAAGATGAACACTCTTCCATTGTTGGTAGGAGTGCAAACTTGTACAACCTCTTTGGAAATCAATATGGCAGTTTCTAAGAAAATTAGGACCCAGCTATATCACTTCTGGCATATACCCAAAGATTCTCCACCATACTGCAAGGGCACTTGCTCAACAAGTTATGTTCTTAACAGTTTTATTCATTACAGCCAGAAACTAGGACAACTTAGAAGTTCCTCAACTGAAGAATGGATAAAGAAAATGTACATTTACACAATAGTGTATTACTTAGCACTTAAAATCAATAACATCATAAAAATTTGCAAGCAAATAAATTGAACTAGAATAGATTAGATTATCTTGAGTGAGGTAACCCAGATTCCAGAAAGACAAATATGGTATGTCCTCACTTATAAGTGGATATTAGCTATTGAATAAAGGATAACAATGTTCACAGACCCAGAGAAGCTAAGTAACAAGGAGGACTCAAGACAGGGACGTATGAATCTCACTATGAAGGAAACTACAATAGACATTGAATGTGGATGGGGGAGGGGTCTGAGTTGGGGGTGTGGATGGAAACAGAAGGGATCAAGGGAGAGGAGAGAGTGAGAGTACTAGGAAAGAAAACTGGAATGGCGGCACATATCTGGAATGAGCTAGAAATCTAGTGCAATGGAAACTCCTAGGAACCTTTGAGGGTGACCATAAGACTCCAAGCAATGGGGAATACAAACCCTGAACAGGCCATATCCTGAAATAGGCAAGACCTCCAGTAGACTGATTGGGACACCAACCCAGCCACTTATAAGTGACCTTTGACCTATAATTTGTTGTCTGTATGAGATGGGCATGGATAAAGATGGCACAGAAATTGTGGAGTGCCCAACCAATGAGTGGTCCATATTGAGACTCATTTCAAGAGAGAGAGCCCATCCCTGACATTGCCTGGAGGGCTGGGACCCAGAGGCTGGAGAGCCCAGAAACCTAATGTAGAACCAAACATGACTGGCCAAATAATAATAATAATAATAATAATAATAATAATAATAATAATGTCGATGAAATAATTCCTAATGATATTCTGCTATACTCAAAGATTGGTTCCTAGTCCAGTTGTCATCAGAGATACTTAATCCATCAGTGGATGGATACAGATGCAGAGACCCACACATAATATTTGGCCGAGCTTGGAGAATCCTGCAGAAGAGGGGGATGAAGGATTTTAGGAACCAGAAGGGTCAAGGACACTCCAAGAAAACTACAGATTCAACTAACCTGGCCCATAGGGGCTCACAGAGACTGAACTACCAATCAGGGAGCCTTCATGGGTCTGATATAGGCCCTCTGCACATACGTTACAGCTGTGTAGTTTGGTCTTTTTGTGGGACTCCTAACAATGGGAGCAGGGGCTGTCTCTGACTCTGTTGTCTATTTTTGGAACCCTTTTTGAAAAGAAAAAGGAGGAGTGGATGGAGGGGAAAGAGAAAACTGTGGTTGGGATTAAATAAATAAATAAATAAATCTACTGAAAATGTGAAAAAAAAAACAGGAAGAGAGAGCTAGTGCATAGGTTTCAAGATGAGGATATACAAATGATAATGACACATATGAAAATATATTTAACAGTATAAGGCATTTGAGGAATCCAATTAAAACCAGAAACCTCAAAAGCAGAGGGAGTAAGCGACCTGTGTGTGCAGCAGTTGGGAGTGTAAATGACATGACCACTCTGGAAAACAGCTTAGGATGCTCATAAACCTAAACATGAAACTGCTGTATGATTTGCTAAGTTTATTCTAGGAGATTCATCCCAGAAAAACAAAAGTTTGTCTCCATACAAAGCCAAGCATGAATGCTCATAACAGCCTTATTTGACATAAACTGAAAACTACTGAAATCATCCGAACATGGAGAGTAAAACTGTGGTGCTTCCAGAGTGTGGAACAAAAAGGAATGAAGAGTTGATATATCCGGTGACCTAGCTGCAGGTCCAAAGCATTATGCTCATGAAATGGGCCAATCCCAGCGGCTTACATCATGTATTATTTCATTTCTATAACATTCCTGAAATGGCAGAACTATAAAAATGGAGATCAGATTAGTAGTTGCCAAAGCATAAAGAGAAGGTGGGAGCAGGAGGAAAAGACGTTTGGTTATTTTACAAAGCACCAGGAAGAATCTGTGCAGTGAGAGGAATATTGTACAACTTTGTGTATCAGTATTCATATTCTGGTTGGTACCATCTACTGTAGTTTTCTATGTTGTTGCTATAGTGAAAAGCTGAGTAAAGGGTCCATAGGATATCTTTATTATTTCTTACAACTACATATTACAATATTTTAGCTAAACTAACTTCAAATTTGGATTTAAACTGTGTATAAAAGAGCATCTGCCCACTTTGTTCTTCTCTATATTTCTTTACCAATTCGTCATAACACATTTCCAGTTAGAAAGTTGGACTGATGAGCCTTTGAAATGTTGAGGATGGATGTGTGAGATACTCAGAAAATGAAAGCGGGAACGGAAGTATTCCATATGAAAAAATATATTTATTTGAAATCTCCTTTCCATTCTTACAGTTAAAACCCAATACCAGATACATCCTGAAAATAAAGCTGTCTCTTGTTAGTCAACACTGCCTCTAGAGTCAGAGTAGTTGCAATATACTTTATGTATTCCTGGCCTGGAGGCCACAAGAAGATACTCTCCAGATCTAACTGATTAGAGAAGGAACAAGACTAGCTACGCATTTTTATTTTGAATTGAAACAGATGTAGAGAATCATATTTCAGGACCTCATCTGGCTGGGACAGTATTCAGGAAACAAATGGGGCTTCTCAAGCCTGTATGTCAAAACCTGAGCTGTAGAAATCTTTGCAAACAAAAAATTAAATTGGGCTACAATGCTAACTGATATTCAGCCTAGGCTTTGAAAGAAAGTTGAGGTCTTTATGTTGGCTGTTGCAGTCTCTATGTTCTCAGACATGTCACTGGCTGTAATGTGATTATATACCCCCTATTACACTGTAATGTGATTAAATACCCCCCCCCATTACTCTATTCCCCTCTGTCAGTTCTGTTGTAGAACCTGTGGAGGGTTCTTTGTGAGAGTACATTAATGGATGTACATTGTGAGAGTTGTTGAATATCAGATATATACATTTCCTTTGTGATACAGCTACTCTTTAGTTTGTTGTTATATACCATGGAAGGAGTTCAGGAAGAAGATAAATGATCATATTTAGCTCTTCTGTGTACAAGCTCTTTCCATTACAAAAGTGCCATTTCTGTATGGGGCCAGGCCAGATAAGAGTGGAATACAGGATTACATTCCCTATGTGTGTTGGCACTGGAGGATTTCCTACCAGGCTCAGGAATGAACAGGATCCAGAATAATGCATGTGCTCTTCCTTCTTGTGTTTGTAGAGGAATGTGTGTCTTGTATCCCCAGAAAGATGGAAAAATCTTCCCAGGCAGAAATCCACATTCTCAATCACCTTTGTTTATCATCCCTCACTCTCTTATCTACTTATTTCCCTCCTATCTCTGAGGGCATAGGTCAGAGAATGCACAGGAGGAGGGTATTAGATATACCCTTTCCAATTGCTCTTAAAGCCAGGTCCCAGGTATCTCCAAAGGCTGGATCTTGTGGTTATTTCTTAGGCAATACTGACTCTAGTGTTATAATTGTTTCATGGCTTCATGAATTGAGCAATGCCATTCAAGTGTGCCTTTGCACACAATGATGATTAGTTAAAAAAAAAAAAAAACTCTCATAAGCTAGTTTCTGAGGAGAGAAGCAAAAACTCGGTATAAAGTCCACAGAAAGCGTTAAGGCTCAGGAGCATGAGCTTTGGCATCATGATACAAAAGAAGAGAGGCACATTGCCTAGTACTAATCATAATAGTTGAATGGAGCAAGTAAATTACTATCTGATCAGTGGGTTCATCATGCAACTAGAGAGGTGAATGTCATAATCTGGAAGGCTCATAGATAGTAAGAAAATGTGTTTGGGGCTAGAACAAACAGGGAAGAAACAGAGTTGGTGTCCATTGTATGCTTAATAGTGACATCTTCTAGTTCATCTCCTAGTTGAAGAGCTGTGAGCAAGAGAATGAGAAGATGCATCAAGTTGGTCTATGGCTTTATGGTGCTGAGTCTGAGAATAATATAACACAAAAAGATGTAGTGTATGTAGTAAGAGGTGTCTTGTAGGTGGAAACTTTTCAGTATTCTAAGTTAGTAGTGATTTATAAATTATGATCTACATACATCTTAATTGGATTTCAGAGGTGATAAAATAGTTGTGTGATGGGCATGAGGAAAACATTGTATCTTACAGTAATCTTTCCTCATGAGGTAGAACTCTGGGTAATCCATTTGTTAGATGGAACACATAGTCTATGCTATGCAATAATAATGTGTGAGCCAAGGTGATAAGATGGAGAAGAGAACCTTTATGAATATCAGAAGACAGGCAAGAGAGGGCCTAGGCATGGGCAAGCACAAACTGACTCATGGGGGTTTAGATAGACGTTTTCTATTTAGACCTAAAATCAAGTATTTGCCAGATGCATGACTGATGAGAATTTTGGGGAAGCCTATTCCAGTTTAGTCTAAGGCAACATGGAGTAACCACAAGGAAACAGTTACCAACGTGCACCTCAGCTTCCTATAAGCTGCACAAATTAGTGTGGAAATTAAATTAAAAAGTTGCTAGACCCCCACATTTCCCTGTATAATTTATTTGTCTTGGTGGTTCTCACTGAATTTAACAAAAAAATGCCTCTCACATGTACAAAAATAGTCTTTGAGGATGTATTTTCTTGTATTTTAACCAACCCTCTCAATGCCTTAGTTTTTTCCTTATGTAGAAATAGTCAGAGAAGAATCTGAATATTTAGGACATGGTACATTGGATCTAGTCCCAGATTTATCATTACAGAGAGTTGGACCTACGGGAGTTTGTGTAAGTATTTTTCTTCAGCTTTAAGCAAGACTTTTAAAGAATCTGATTTGTATTTTCATGGGTTCTCTTACCAATTCCCTGAAAAGTTCTGTAAAATTTCCCATTGTCAATACATTTCATAGCTCCATTCTTTTTGTGTGGGCTAGAAATTCTATAGCAAGGTGTCTAAAGAGTATACATTAGGTAACAATCCATAAGATTTGGCCCTTCATTCTAGCTTTTATCATCTCCAATTTTATATTGAATCTCTTCTTGTCACCATCATCCTTTCCTCTGATAAGCATCCATTCCACCTCATTCTCCATCTGTGGTGTGTGTGTGTGTGTGTGTGTGTGTGTGTGCACGTGCACACACACATGCACATGCCTCAAACATATTCTGTGTCATTAAAAATAGTGAAAATAAGGATGATCTATGGCTTGGAAAATCATTTCATAGTTTGTAGAAAACATAAAGAGAAAAATCAAAGTGAGTAGAAGCTGTTTTATTAGATATTTAGTTGTTTGAGAAGGTTAGAGTGCAGAATGTGGGAATATATTATGGTTTATGGAGGAGGAATATATTAATAATCCATGTTTTATTCATTCACTCTGCAATGCTGTTAGTATCATTTACATGTAAGAAGCACATAGGGGAACTGACCTTTTACCACAACTCTCCAAAACAAAATACCGCCGGGAAAGGACTGGTCTCCCAGGAGTGCTGACATGCCTACACAGTTAAGTCCACCACATTTGTTCAAATTCCTAGCCCAAGAGGGACCCACGCAGAGCCATCAGGAGACAAGAACCAAGGAACATCCCAGGACAGGGTCCTTCAGGTTTCAATCTGCACCCCAGAGCTGACCCTGTGTCACAGCTCTCAATACCCAAATTACTCCAGGAGAGAACTAGTCTTCCAGGAGTACTGACACACAGGCTTGAAGGAAGGAAAAGCCTCAGTCAGAGACAGCAAGACCAGCTAACACCAGAGGTAACCAGATGGCAAGAGGCAAGGGCAAGAACATAAGCAACAAGGCTATTTGGCATCATCAGAACCCAATTCTTCCAACATAGCAGGTCTTGGATGCACCATCACTGGACAAGTAAGACTCCAATCTAAAATCACTTCCCATGATGATAGAGTACTTCAAGAAGGACATAAATAACTCCCTTAAAGAAATACAGGAGAGCCAGGCATGGTGGCGCACGCCTTTAATCCCAGCACTCGGGGGGCAGAGACAGGTGGATTTCTGAGTTCGAGGCCAGCCTGGTCTACAGAGTGAGTTCCAGGACAGCCAGGGCTATACAGAGAAACCCTGTCTCGAAAAACAAAAACAAAAAAACAAACAAACAAACAAAAAGAAATACAGGAGAACACACGTAGAAGCCCTTAAAGAGGAAACACAAAAATCCCTTAAAGAATTACAGAAAAATATAACCAAACAGGTGAAGGAATTGAACAAAACCATCCAAGATCTAAAACTGAAAATAAAAACAAGAAAGAAATCACACACCTATGGTCACTTGATCTTTGACAAAGGAGCTAAAACCATCCAGTGGAAAAAAGACATTTTCAACTAATGGTGTTGGTTCAACTGGCAGTCAAATGTAGAAGAATGCAAATTGACCCATTCTTATCTCCCTGTACAAAACTTAAGTCCAAGTGGATCAAGGACCTCCACATAAAACCAGATACACTGAATCTAATAGAAGAGAAAGTGGAGAAAAGTCTTGAACACATGAGCACAGGGGAAAAATTCCTGAACCGAACACCAGTGGCTTATGCTCTAAGATCAAGAATCAACAAATGGGACCTCATAAAACTGCAAAGCTTCTGTAAGGCAAAGACACTGTCAATAGGATAAAATGGCAACTCACAGATTGGGAAAAGATCTTTACCAATCCTACATCCAAAAGAGGCCTAATAGCCAATATATACAAGGAACTGAAGAAGTTATACTCCAGAGAACCAAATAAGCCTTTTAAAAATGGTAGACAGCTAAACAGAGAATCCTCAACTGAGGAATACCAAATCTGAGAAGCACCTAAAGAAATGTTCAACATCCTTAGTAATCAAGGAAATGCAAATCAAAACAATCCTGAGATTTCACCTCACACCAGTCAGAATGGCTAAGATCAAAAACTCAGGTGACAGCAGATGCTGGCAATTATGTGGAGAAAGAGGAACACTCCTCCATTGCTGGTGGGATTGCAAGTTGGTACAACCACTCTGGAAAACTGTCTTGAGGTTCCTTAGAAAATTGAACATAGTACTTACTACCTGAGGATCCAGCTATACCACTCCTGGTCATACGCCCAGAAGATGCTCTAATATGTAATAAGAACACATGCTCCATTATGGTTATTTCAGCCTTATTTACAATAGCCAGAGGCCGGAAACAACCCAGATGTCCCTTACCAGAGGAATGGATTCAGAAAATGTGGTACATATACACAGTGGAATACTACTCTGGTATTAAAATCAATGAAATTTCAGACAAATGGGTGGAACTTGAAAATATCATACTGAGTGAGGTAACTCATTCACAAAAGTGCTCACAGAGTGTACTCACTGATAAGTGGATGTTAGCCCCAAAATTTGGAATACCCAAGGTTCAATTCACAGATAATATAAAGTCCAAGAAGAAGGAAGACCAAAATGTGGATGCTTCAGTACTCTTTACAAGGGTGAACAAAATACTCACAGGGGGAAATATGGAGATATAGTATGGAGCAGAGACTGAAGGAAAGGCCATCCATTGACTGTCCCACCTGGGGATCCATCCCATATATGGTCACCAAACCCAGACACTATTGTGGGTGCTGGGAAGTTCTTGCTGATAGGAGCCTGATATACCTGTTTTATGAGAGGCTCTGCCAGAACCTGACAAATACAGAGGTGGATCTTGCAGCCAACCATTAGACTGAGGGCATGCTCCCTGATGGAGGAGTTGGAGAATGGACTTAAGGAGCTGAGGAAATTTGCAGCCCCATGGAGGAAGCAACAGTGTCAACAGGCCAGAACCCCCCCCCCAGAACTCCCCAGGACTGGAACACCAACCAAAGAATACACATGGAAGGATCCATGACTCAGGCCGCATATGTGGCAGAGGATGGCCTTGTTGGACTTCGGTGGGAGGAGAGGCCCTTGGGCTTGAGGGTAAAAGAAGGCCCCCAGTGTAGGGGAATGCCAGGGATGGAAGATGGGAGTGAGTGGGTGGGTGGGGGAAGCACCCTCATAGAGGCAGGGGGAAGAGGGATGGAATAGGGTGTTTTCAAAAGGGAGACCTGGAAAGGGGAAAATATTTGGAATGTTCATAAAGAAAATATCCAATAAATAAAAAGAAGCACATAGCCTCTGCTTTCAAAGAGATTAACCTATGGGGAAATAGACTTAAAAAGTCCAACACATGAGTATGCTCATTCTAATAATATTAAACAATACTAAGTGCTCAGAACTGTCCTACATTGTACGCATTGAGCTATTTATTTGCACGTTGTAATATGTTGGGGGTCTCTGTAAACACAAGGGCCAGCAGAGTAATGATCAGTGTGAGGGAAGAAGAAGTCTGGTTCAACATGACTCAGTATCTGGAGTTGGTTCAAACTCAAATACCTGACACCAGGTAGTTTGTTATAGGCATATTTAAGTATGGTACAATTTGAAAATGCTCCCTGATGTATCACAGTCCTGTATGTGCAATGAAGCATAATTACATCAAAACTCTTCTCAAAGTACAAGTCACTTCATCATTGGAGATGGGTTCTATAGATAGGCTACATATATTATCTTAAGGGTGTAGGGAAGGATATGGTGTGGTCTTCATCATACTAATCTCATAGCAGAGGTCATTTGGGCTATCAATATCTTTGGTCCTGTTTGTGGGAGCCTGGGGACGCCATTGGCCAAGAGATAGTGCAGAAGTCATCTAGACTATTAGCCATCTCTGATCATGTTCAGGGAATTTGGGAAAACCAGATACAGCCTGGCTGTACAGATAGCACAAGGGTCACCTAGGTGATTTGCTACCTCCTTGCCAGCTTCCTGGGAAGCAACAGGTTATACATCTCTTACTTTGAAGTGATTTTGCCTCTCAGAAGTCATGTGACCAGCAGTCTGCTAATCTAGCTGATATACTTGGAAGGTCCCTGCCCCACCTTCAGGATGTCCTCTCTTGTCCTTTTTTTACCCCCTCTCCCCTGAATTAAGCTGTATAAGCTATCTCCTCTATTTCAGTAAACAAGCTGTCCCCCCAAACAGTCGCCTGGGTCATTTATAAGCCCATACTCACTGCTGCCCAAGATCCTGCTCTGCAGCAGAGTCCTCTGCATCCTGAGACTTCTGGGGTGCAATGGTCAAGTGGGAGCAGGGGACCCACATATGGTGCCTGAACAGGGGCTCTCCAGGACACACAGAAGAGGGTAAGTATTCCTCACCAAGGGATATCAATGTCTTCTCTGACCTGAGAACCAGCTGGTTCCTCCTTTACTTTCCATTTGAGCCATCACAAGGGACCAACTACCACAAAAAAAGGCAACTGACATCTTTTGGTCAGGGATACTCCCTGGCATTGACTGAAGGCCCTTAGACCTCTAGTGTGCCCCTGACTGTCTTTTGGGCCTCAGCAAAAATCTCTCTGAAAGACCCACTGATGCAACAAGCAGTTAAAAGTTCTCAGGGCAGTCACCAGTTCTCTTGAATCTGTGGGCAGGCTTGCACCCAGTCTCAGTGGACTCTCCTGGAACTCCTGTAGTCCTGGGAATGGTTCCCCTTTGACTGAGCAAGCCCACCCTTCTCTGTCATGGGAAATTCTGCTTCCCATCAGGAGTCACAAATTAGGGCCTTCAGTTCCTCAAGCTGCAGGGGCTTAAACTCTCCCAGAAGAAGCAATTTCCTTCTGGGAGGAGGTCCTTCAGTTAGCCCCTTGGATGATCTTCAACAACCCCTATGATGCTGAGGTCATATTATGTTATACAAAGGGGAAAAATCCAAGAAGGGACACACCCCTCTCCTTCTTCCCCATCATTGTGGTTGTCCAGCAATGTGTGGTTCCTCACAGAAGGAAATTAAGGACAAACCCAAACCTCTTGTTCCTAGTGATAACTCTGCTGAGGAAAACACTGAAGGCCACTCTGTGGCAACACCGCCGCCTTTGAATGAGTCATGGAATATATTAGACAGAAAATAACCCATGACTGTTGTGGTAAATCTCCACCCAATTATGCCCTGGCAGTGAAAACACAGCATAATTAATATGAATACATGCTGTGTGCCTAGATTGGGCAGATCTACCGCTACACTACCATCTTCCCCATCTATGAGACTCCTTAGTACTTGCAGTTTCTCCAGGCCATGTGCTTCTGCTCCACTTTTTTTCCTCCTCTTCCCCCTCTTCCCCTTCCCCTCCCCCTCTTCCTCCTCCTCTCTCTTTCTACCCAATCATCAGCTCTCCTTTATTTTACAAATTAAGGTGGGAAGCAGGTTTACAAGAAATCACCTGAGTGCTGACTCACTCCTCATTGGCTGCCACTCACAGGAGAAAGGAATTAACATCAAATATAATTAGCCCCAGGGCTATCCACAACACATGACCTCTGCCCCCACTTCTTTTTACACCCCCCCTTCTATATTATGCTCCTCCAGCCTTGTTAACTAAGGAAACGCACAAAACTCTTGAAGGCTCCACACCTTCTGCCCCACTACAAACTATCACCCAACAATTATGTGAGATTAGAGATGCCTTCAAAATTGCCCACAATGGAAATTTTCATCATGAGAAAGCCAGTTAAGCTTCTGTTTCCCCACCAGAGAACTAGCTTCTCAGAAATCATGTGATAGGCAGTCTGCTAATCTAGGTGGTAGGTTTGGAAGGTTCCTGCCACCATTGCAACACTCCCTCCCTTGTTCCTTTTACTCCCCTACCCCCTGACTCAAGCTATATAAGTTAGCCTCTCTATTTCAATAAATAAGCTGAAATAGTCTCCTGGGTCATTTATACCTGCAGTACTCACCGCCACCTGAGAACCTGCTCCCCAGCTCCTCCATATCCTGAGACCACGGGTGCTCAACAACTGATAAGGGCAGGGGACCCACACAGTGGTATGAAAAAAATATATGACACATTCAAGCAACACATGCCAGGAAATTGTTGACAGCCAAGATTATGCTTAAGCGACAAATAATCTATTCTAGCTCTATTTTGTAAAACTATGGTCCAATTCACCTATCTCTTGGTTGCTTTTTGATAATATCTTTTCTGTAATAATAGTACTTTTACTAACTATACAGGCCATCATTGAGATCTGTCTTTGTATTCCAGTAGCCATTCCTGGGATAGGCAATAAAAGAGTCATTGTGGCTGCAGCCATTACAGGACTCGGTAGATGCAAAGAATAATCACATTTTGGAGGGAGAAATCTCTTAATTCTACTGATCATTTGCAAAGATTTATTGAGAAAATGGGTGAAATATGGTCTATCTTGCATAAACCTTTATAACCTTCATGAAGAGCAGTATAAGCATTTACACACACACACACACACACACACACACACACACACACACACACACAAAATTCACCCTAAAGGCAGCTGTTTACCAGAAAGATGGGTATAATTAGAAGTGGAATTACAATAAATAGGGATATAAGTATACTTAAAGCATAAACAATGTGATGGTAAAACATCATTGACACACAAGTATGTCAGGGGAAACTCTATGAATACAGATATGGGTAGATTCTGTTTTGTTCCCATTATTTGTACATAGTATATTTGAGTAACTCCTATGCCATATAGATTTCTTTTTAGGAGCATAGTCATAGACAGATTTCTGGTACAAAAAGATTGTTCTTGTTGACTGCCATGTTCCAAATGCAGCTAGTCGAAACCATTGGCAACAGATAGCACTATTTTAGGTGCAATAATATCAACTTTAGAAAGCAATACATCCAGTTTTCCTTTTAAACATATTTTTTATTTATTATTTGGGAATTTCACACAATGGACCTCAATCACTCCTGCTTCTCATTCCTCCCAGATGCACACACCTCTTCTTATGCCCTCCCCTCAAAAAGAAAAAAAAATGCACTTAGTCCAATTTGTGCTGCCCATATATTCATTGGAGCATGGTGAAACTGTCAGTGGCCAGGTCCTTAAAGATAACTGAGGCCTTTTTCAACCTCCCACCAGAAGCCATCAACTATAAAGAGCATACTTATCACAATTTTTCAGGACTCTCTTCAGTGGCTTCCAGTCTAGACTGTTTCTCTCTTTCTTTCTTTTTTTTTGGGGGGGGGGGAGGGGTCAGGTTGTTCACTGTCCCTCATTCTCAACTATGAGCCTGTAGTAATCAATAAAACTGCAGAAGAAGCTTCCTTACCCATAACATCCAGCAACAGCACCAATCATGGACCTCCAAGTGGTCCATGGTATCTGGTGGCAGTATGGACCATGGAACTCAACATGCACATCCCACAACACCAACATGGCCCCCAGTCCTGCCATCGATCAAGGAAACCAACATGGCTTCCAATGGCAATATGAACTACAAGCATTAACATAGCCCATGGCAGCAGCATAGACCACAGACACCAACATGACCTCAGGTAGCAGCACCTCCCATGGAGGTCTTTCAAGGAGGCCCAGTCCAGAAAATGAACCTTTCTCCATCTTGGAAATCCTGCCATTCATTGCTCAGTCAGGGCCATCATGTGGCTTGGAAGTGTTTGGGGGCAAAACCTGTATAAGCTCCAGGCTGCTGAACAGCAGCACCCTGCTGGCCCTACTCAGTAACAACATGCACTCCTGTCCACAGCATCCTTGCTTCCATACCTCTTTCCACCTTGCGCACACCACTCCATTCCACCATCTTTCCCACCTCTCTATCAAAAGTTGTTCATTGGCATGGCCTTGCAAAGTGAAGTGTGTCACACAATATATATTTTCCCAAACAGCTTTACATGCAAATACTTATTGTAACGAGTCATTAGTCTGGTTAAGGTTTATGAAGCTTCACTGGGCTATCACTGAGACTCTTTTCAGATATCCTGTTGTTGCTCAGAGTCAAGGTTATTTTGTGGCTAGGCAGGGTTTCGGTGGGTAGGGTCTGAGAGAGCTCCAGGATGATGCACACCACCCATCTTCACTGACCTGCTGGTTCACAGATTACTACCATAATGCTTGTAGCCCTTGGCAGAGCCTAGGCTACATGCTCTCCTCACCCGTAGCAAGGCAAGCAGTAGAGACTGCTGGCCCAAGCCTCCTGGTGTTCTGTGAGCAGAGGACTGGCCCTACTCAGCAACTACATGTTCCTTTATCTGCTGCAGCTGAGCTCCCATACTGCTTCCTTTCCCATCACTGTCCCATTTCTAGTTTTGCCCCTTTTCTGCTTTGAGTGGTTCTGTTCTGTAACCATTCATTCCAATTTCATAAGACCACTTTTTAAAAGCATCTTCCCATAAAACCTGCCTTTTTTATTGTTTCAGAGATACAACAAGCTCTTCAGACTCCTCTCCACTACTGCATCTCGTCTCAGAACCTCTGTGAGTCTCTCAGGCTCCTCAGAACTGTTCTGAGGTCCTGCAGGTGCCAGAAGCCACATCTTGAATCGAATTGTGGGGTATTTTAAAATATTCATACAACTATAATTTCCACTATCAGAACTTTCCAATCAGTTAGATTAAGCCAACCAAAACATCAGCCATTGGTAACTAAATATTTGTATACCACCTTTTTGCCTAGACAACTGGTCCTAAAGAATAAAAATAAGCCTTAGTATGGCAAAACAACATTATACTATCTTCTATTTCAGGTGTGCTTTTTATCCCCCTGACAGAACACATTTAGATTCTGCATTGACAAGCTGAGAATGAACATGTAACAGAATCAGTAAACATAACAGCATCATTTTTGACTCAATGGTATTGTATCTTTGTTGTTTCCCCAAGGTCTCAGCTTGATGAGTTAGTCTTGATATCTCCCCAAGTCATCAGTTTATTCTTCATCTTGGGGCATTTCCTCTTGATGGATTGGCTGTCTACCTTCAGATGTTTTATTTTCTGGAAAGACATAAGCATAACCTTGCCTCGATGTTAGGATAACATTGGGACCTTTGCATTGATTCGTTTCTAAATCTTTCTATTTAACATATACCTTAGGCTGTGTCTCCATTAGGTCAAAGTCCTCTGGGGTAGCAGAAGAAGCATCATCCTTTAAAGTGAAAAAAAATTAAAGTAGCATAGTATGTGGGGATTGAGGTGGGTGTATACACCCGTTTTTATTTTTACAATTTGCCATTTAAATATTTGATGGTATTGTTCCACAATAGCTTAATTCTGTGGATATAAGGGATATGTGTAACATGATTAATATTTCAAAACTGCAAAAGTCTTTAAACCATTTGCCAATGTAAGCAGGATCATTACCCATTTTCAATTGAAGTAGGAGTCCTTAAAAGAAAATGTATGAAGAGTTATTTGACAAAGATCCACATGAGGCATACTGAGACATTCCTGTAGCCTCCAGCGCCCCGAGCCACGCCCAGGCCTGTGCTCTGCAGCTGTCTAGTTAGGGAAGGCATGATGAATGCCTGTAGTGCAATCCAAGCACAGTTCTTTGCACAGCTGACATCAAAGAAGGCCCAAGACACAGGCCGCTGTAGTTTCAGATGTCAAGCTGATGTCCACTCATTACTAATTATGCACTAGTAGCTTAAAATACTGAATGGAATATTTAATAGAGGATCGGCTCTTATGATAGTCCTCAAGGGCAAGCACAAAACTGTTTTTTTTTTTTTTAAATCCACTTAATTAACAATCGTAATTAACTTTTAAAGATTTAAACCCAAGGCTATAAGATTTGGGATCTTTAAAATTTAGGGCAATTTTAATTTCGAGCTCATGGAGACTTCTCCTACCAGGTAATAGGATATTCGGAAATTTCTGAGAAACAATCACAGAAAATCCTGAAGGAAACACAAAACACAATTGGATTTTTCCATGCAAGTATGAGAAAGTGCATATCCAGCTGATACTGTAAATGAAACAAAACTGCCAACAGCATCAAAGCCGAAGAGTCTCGTGGAAGAAGAGTTTGACAGGAGGCTTTCATTTGTACTACATTCTGCACACAGTCTGATGTAGCAGATTTTTAGGCTATACCAAAAATAATTTTAGGTAAAAGTGTCAAAGTAATCTAACTCTTATTGATTGTATTTTTATTTAACCCATCCTTGGCTCTAAGGGAATTTAAGAAATGTACAATTTTTTTTTTCATTTCTTGGTCACTGTATTATACAGAAAAAATATTTTTAAATCTTTTACATTTAAAATTTCCCATTTTTCTTAAATACACCCCAAATTTATTAATTTTTGTTATTTTGTATAATACAAATTTAAAACATTAAGTTTTAGTAATCATAAATACAAAAGAATGTAGGTGCTGTTTGTGTTCTCAGTGCCTGAAAGGCCTGAAATGAAAAAAGTCTTCAGCTTTTTATATAAACAAGATATTTTTTAATTTTGCTAATACTTTGAGCACCCCAAGGATAGATGCATAATTTGACCAGGCAACAGCAGGAAAAACATCTATAGTCTCAGTAACAGATAACTCATTTCACCAACAATTAGCAGCCATTTACCATCAATAACTACAACTATTCCTGGCTTTCCTCCTAGGAATGCTCTTTCTCCTTGTGTTATCTAGAGACAGAGGTGTTATGTAGAACAGTTCAGCTTTACTTTCATGTTTCAATATATTTGGATTTTTTTGTTTATCTTTATTTTCAAGCCAAGGGAACTCAGCTGAAGGAGAATAGTGTCTTTCTTCCATTTCTAGTGTGAAGGAGAATAGAATCTTTCTTCCATTTCTACTATGACTAGAGTCCATCTTTGAAGAGATCTCAAATAGTTCGATTTTTTTCCCACTACACCTCCTCTACATCCACAACCCTTCTGCAACATCCATTTTCTCTCAACTTAAACCAGTTTCCATTTTTAGTGCATGTCTATCCTTCATGTGCTAATTTATATATGAGGTCAGTTAAAATATTCAGTGGCTGAGAAATAAAAGCTGATTGACCACAGTGAGTTTAGAATATTGAGCTGTACAACCAAGAGTGAGTACAATCTTCGTTTGTGGAGCATGTGGAATTTGTATATAAAATATATGTTCTTTGTCCTTTTGAGGAGACATTTCTTTTTCTTTTTTCTTTTTTCTTTTTTTAGGGGGAGGGAATGCTTTAATACAGATGTTTGAATTAAAATATTCCTTCCCCACCATTTCTGTTTACCAGAATTCTTAAACCTGTAACCTCCTTTCCAACAATAAGCTAAATTATGTTATAAGCCTGTATGGAGGACTTTGTCTTTCTTTATGGTAATAGGATCTTGTGCAAATATCCCCTTATCTATAACCCAACTGAACTGGTGGGTTTCCTTCCCCTCTCACAGCTTGAGATTTTTAATTTATGTTCTCTTTTTATTGGCTATTTTATTTATTTACATTCCAAATGTTATCCCCTTTCCCAGTTTACCTCTGGAAACTCCCTATCCCATCCCCATTCCTCCTGCTTCTATGAGGGAGCCCCCCCTCACCCACCCACTCCCACCTCTCTTCCCTGGCATTCCCCTACACTGGGGCATCAAGGACCAAGGGCCTCTCCTCTTATTGATGCCAGACAAGGCAATCCTCTGTTACATATGCGGCTGGAGCCATGAATCCCTCCTTGTGCACTCTTTGATTGGTGGTTTAGTCCTTGAGAGCTCTGGGGAGGGGGTCTGGTGGGTTGATAATGTTGTTCTTCCTATGGGGTTGCAAACTCCTTCATCTCCTTCAGTCCTTTCTCTAACTCCTCCATTGGGGACCTCATGTTCAGTCCAATGGTTGGCTGCAAGCATCCACCTCTGTATCTGTCAGGCTCTGGCAGAGCCTCTCAGGAGACAGCTATATCAGGCTCCTGTCAGCAAGCACTTCTTGGCATCCTCTGTAGTGTCTGAGGAGCCATTTCTAAGATGTGTCCTTCCCATCAGTAAGTCTATAATTTCTTGTAAATAAGGATCTATAGATTGTTGTGTAGAATTATAACATTCATAAATTTCTATAGTACTATTATCTTGTTGATAGATAATTCCAGTAGGAGATGATCAGAAAGGAAGGATAAGTAATTGGTAAGGAAGTAAGGGATTAATTCTTTGAGCTACAGCTTTAGCAGAAGCATTATTTAATAAGCTAATCACCTCCTCTGCTTTAGGTATTACATTTCTTGTAGAATTTAAACTGGGCAACTTACTGTAGGCATATTTAAGTTCAGTATAACTTTAGAAAATGTTCCCTGCTGTAGCACAATCCCATGTGCACAAGGAAGCATATTACATCAAAATTCTTCTCAAAACACATGTCACTTCTTCTATGAAAATAGGTTCTATAGTTAGGCTAAATGTGTTATCTTAAGGGCCTAGATGAGGACCTGGTATGTTCTCAGGCATGCAGATACTGCAGAGGTCACCTAGAATATTAGCCACCCCCAGTCCTGCTTGTGGGAACTTGGAGGAACCAGGTATGTTCTGGTCCTACAGAGAGCACAGGGGTCACCTAGGCTATTGGCCACCTCCATTCCCAGCCTTCTGGAAAGAAAACAAGTTATACATCTCTTCCTGTGAAGAGACAACCATGTGTATTTAAAATTCCCTCTTTCCCTAGCACTTCTCATCTTTGAGTACAGGGACCTTTGTGTTCTTGCCAGTAGTAAACCTATGATTTAATATTATCCTCATTTTATGAGTTAAAAATTGAAATATTAAAAAGTTAAGTAAACTAATCCAATCCACATATTGTTTCATTGAAACAGAGTAGGCCACATAATAGGCTTAGATGTTTAATGAAGGCACTCTGGTAGAAATTAAATCTGATGTGAAAAGGTGAAGAAGAAATAGCAGGGAAATAGAAATGAGAGCTGGTGTTTAAAGAAAGAGATGTGGACACATGTAAAAGTACAGAAGTGAAAAAATGCAATCTGAAATTTTAGTTTAGGGAGATCAGGTTTTGGTAGAAGGATGCTCTTGTCCTGGAAATCAGTAATTCTTATCTGGCTGGGATTTTTCCTATAAAGCAAAGGACACAGGATGATTGCTAATCAGACAATAATAGGGATGGTCTGGTCAAATCAGTGAATTCTACAAGAGGTTAGCCAAATTGAAGGGTACTTATTTTTATGAAAATTTTACAGATATTAATGGATCCTGGCAGTTTGCTGTCTAGTGATCCTATCTCATGGGAATCAGTCTTGGAATGATGGAGATGATAGACACAAACTAAACATTTTGTGAGGAATCTGATAACCTGATAGATAATTTCTCCCATATTTCCAGAGCCCAAGTTCAGAGAGGATTTACATCTTTGAACAAATGGTAAGTGTAATCCTGGAGCCACGGCATGCCAAAGAGGAATATTAGAGCCATCAGTGAGTTCTATCTGATGGAATCTATGATTCTTTCATTCTTTAGGGAGGTTTTGAACACAGGCTAAAAGGCAAGGAACAAGTATAAAGAAGGTTAAGTCTTTCTCTGTACAGAGTTGATTTAAGGCAGTGGTTCTCAACCTTCCTAATGCTGTGACCATTTAATGCAGTTCCTCATGCTGTGATGACCCCCAATCATAAAATTATTTTCATTGTTACTTCACAGCTGTAATTTTGCTAGTTATAAATCATACTGTAAATATCTGATAAACAACCACCATGAAAGGGCCATTAGATTCAAAAAGGGATCATAATCTCCAGGTTGAGAACCACTGATCTAAGGCAAAGCATCAGTCCATTGTATGGGAACAAAATTGGACAGAAAAATATGTGGGTGTAGATTATAAGATGATGATGTCTGATTTGTTCTAAGATCTGGATATGGTCATGGCATATTGGGCATGATGGTGCCATATTCATAAAGACCTAGAAAGACTCTGTCAACATTAAGGAAAAAAACAAGTGGAGTGACCACTGGCATTCCCTTTAATCTGGAAGAACGTTTTTCCTTTGCTTCTACTGTGGCTGGATTCCAGTTTGAAGTTAAAAATACTTCCTGTAAGTTGCTGACAATCACTCTGGAGCCAGAATAATATGTGTTATATACTCTGTCTTCCGTAATCCCTAGCTGTGAGACCTTAGGAAATGATATAACCATTCTGTGCTTCAGTTTGTTTATCTTAAACCTTGGGTGACAGTTGAACTTATTTTATAGGAGTCTCTGCAGCTTAAATGAGTTCATTTTTATAAATTGTGCATAATATCCCACAAATATCAATCATTGTCATCATTATTACTTATCTCGGACATTTGTTTCAATATTTCAGGTTTTTATCTTCATTTTAGGCAACACTGTCTCATCTATGTTGCATTAAGGCCTGTGATAGATAAATAAAAAGATCACAAGAAACTTCTGGTTCTAATTTCTTTTTTATTTATTATTATTATTTTATTAAATATTTTCTTGAATTACATTTCAAATGCTATCCCGACTTGGTTCTAATTTCTAACCTAGGTTCTTATTGTAAGTGGTTTCCAGAATACTCTCTTAGGGAGGGAGAAAGATAAAGATGAAAGGAGGGAGGGAGGGAGGGAGGGAAGAAAAGTACAGGAACTCACTTCTCTTCCTTTGGTTTCAAGTTCCATGCCTTTTGTCTTTACCCTTCACAAATCGTCTTTATATTAGTTTTGTGTGTGCCACGCAGAGGATTTAATTGTATTTAATAGGAAGAATAGAAATATATACATCTATCTTCCTAGGATTGGAAATACCACCTTGGCATAATCTTGATTATATTACTGTTTTATCTGGTCTAAACCTCAGACTTTTAACCCTCACTTAAAAAATATTCTTCAGGAGAGAACATATATCTTATTTTACATTTATTTGTAGTAGAAGAAATTGTAGATGCAAAATTACATGTAAGATGGAAAATCTGCTAGCTAAAATTAGTTCAGATTTCCAATGGAAAATGATAATTGTCAAGATGCATGTGACCTAGATTCCCCCTTTACTTGTCTTACTGTATGTGAACGACTCTAGGCATTATATTTATCCACTGGTTTAAAGCATATATTTGTTGGCAAGCAAGACTCCAGAGCCTCAGTTTTTTATTAGATATTTTCTTCATTAACATTTCAAATGCTATCCTGAAAGTCCCCTATACCCTATCCCCCCCGCCCCACCATGCTCCCTAACCCACCCACTCCAGCTTCCTGGTCCTGGCATTCTCCTGAACTGGGGCATATAATCTTCACTAGACCAAGGACCTCTCCTCCCAATGATGGCCGACTAGGCCATCTTCTGCTACATGTGCAGCTAGAGACATGAGCTCTGGGGGTACTGGTTAGTTCATATTGTTGTTCCACCTACTAGGCTGTAGACCCCTTCAGCTCCTTGGGTACTTTCTCCAGCTCCTACACTGGGGGCCCTGTGTTCCATCCAATAGATGACTGTGAGCATCCACTTACATATTTGCCAGGCACTGGCATAGCCTAACAAGAGACAGCTATATCAGGGTCCTGTCAGCAAACTCTTGCTGTCATATGCAATAGTGTCTGCGTTTGGTGACTGATTATGGGATGGATCTCTGGGTGTGGTAGTTTCGGGATGGTCCATCCTTTCATTTTAGCTCCAAACTTTGTCACTGTAACTCCTTCCATGGATATTTTGTTCCCCATTATAAGGAGGAGCGAAGTATCCACACTTTGGTCTTCCTTCTTCTTGATTTTCTTGTGTTTTGCAAATTGTATCTTGGGTATTCTAAGTTTCTGGGCTAATAACAGTAAGTGCATATCAAGTGAGTTCTTTTGTGATTGTGTTACCTCACTAAGGATGATATCCTCCAGATACATCCATTTTCCCAAGAATTTCATAAATTCATTTTTTAAAATAGCTGAGTAGTACTCCATTGTGTAAATGTACCACATTTTCTGTATCCATTCCTCTGTTGAGGGACATTTGGGTTCTTTCCAGCTTCTGGCTATTATAAATAAGGCTACTATGAACATAGTAGAGCATATGTCCTTATTACAAGTTAGAGCATCTTCTGGGTATATGCCCAGGAAAGGTATTGCTGGTTCTTCTATTGTCTGAGGAACCGCCATACTGATTTCCAGAGTAGTTGTACCAGCTTGCAGTCCCACCAGCAATGGAGGAGTGTTCCTCTTTCTCCACATCCTCACCATCATCTCAGAGCCTCAGTTTTTAAGTGGCACAACACTGAATAGACAAAAGATGCTACTGTTAGCATTTAAAATTGTCTGCTGATTAATGTGATAGGTAAGAAGGAAGGTTCGATTTGAGTGAGTTCTAAGAATTAGCACCCTTAATATGAGAGAGTAGTTGGGAACCCATCTACTTCTTTCAAAAATTTTATTATACATGTGCTTTCATTAATGGTCAAGATTACATATTGGTTATTATTTCTTCAGTCAATGCTACAGTTTGAATATGTGCTACCACTTCATGTGTTAGAGATTTAATTGCCAGTGTAACCTTGAATAGGTTAGTGGATTAATGCTATTTCTACAGAGTTAGGTCCATTATAACAAGACAAGTTTGCACCAGTCTATAAAGATAGATAGATAGATAGATAGATAGATAGATAGATAGATAGATAGATAGATAGAGATTGGAAAGATGACTCAGCAGTTAAGAAGGCCTGGACTGGGGTTGAGATGTCAGCTTCCACCTGGCAGCTTGAAACCCTCTCTAAACTCCAGTTTCAGGAATCTGAAGCCTTCATCTGGCCTCCACAGGTACCAACCACATATACAGTATGCATATACATACAAAACACTCATATTCATAAAAATGTTAAATGTATACACACACACACACACACATGGAGTACTGGATAATGCTGCTTCTGAGAATCATGGACTAACAAAACCTCAATATCTGGCATAGGAAACCCTCCATTGAGCTGTTGAGGTGGAAGAGGCATCCCAGATGTTCACAAAACAATACAGGCTAATGCCATTGCTTAGTTGCCTCCTAGAACTTGAAGATAAGACCATGTTGCTGAAGGTACTGCATACTTTAGACAAAGAACCTGAAGAAATCAAACAAGAACTGACCTACAAGTCTTCCTTTCTGTAGACTAGCTCTCATAGTATTGGAAGGTGTTATGCAAGCTTCCAAAAGACAAAAGTAGCTAATAAAGAGTTCTATCCATCTATAAAGCCACCCGCCAAATTACAATAACCATCCCAATTACATGTCTTCAGTAGTTCAATAGTAATAACATTATTTTGGGAGTAACCAACAACTATCTAATTGGACTTAAGGTCTGCTAAATTGGAAGGAATTCATTCCTGGTACTGCAAACCTATCCAGCTACTCAGATGGAGAGATCATAGACCTTAGCGCAGAATCTACTACTGGCATTTTCCTAAACCAGTATAATTTCAGCTGTATACTAAATACTTATCCTTATACCACTATAATAGTTGATTTTCTATTGCAGTGGAAAAATAATGTGATCAAAGAAACCTAAAAAAGGAAGGGTTTATTTGGCCTTGAATTTCCACAGTGATAAGAATCTATCATGGCAGGGAATCATACCAGTAGGCATCAGTAATGGTAGCATGCACAGGAAATTGAAGTCTTACATCTTGAACTATGGGCATGAAACAAAGAGAAGTGAACTGGGAGTGGTATGTGGCTTTTGATACCTCAAAGTCTGTCTCCAGTGACATACTATCTCCAGCAAAGTCACACCTCCTAAGTCCACCCAAACAGTGGCAGCAACTAGGGACTAATTCAAATGGCTGAGACTATGGGAGACATATCATTCAATTATCTGATTTTCACAGATAAGTGTAGCTCTCACCCCTCATCAAAGAAACTTCTTTTTTACAGCAAAGTCAGGGACTGTGGTTGAGATCCACAACAGGTCAAAATGCAAATAATTGTGGTGTGCCCAGTTCCAAAAGGTACAGCTATACCGAAAAGATACTGTACCTAAGGCTCAGAAAACATCTATTATAAGAGCTGGAGGAAAAGAACAACTGGGAAGCTGTAGACATAAAATCACAAAAATAACCCTAAACAATACTTATGATGATGCTAGTGGACATGAATGGGGGAAATTTCACAAGGCTCCACCCTAGATTAAGACCCACAGGGCGGCTTTGGAAAGGAAGAGAATAAGTTTTTTCCAGGGATAAGTAGTGTAGATGTAGGAAAAGTTAGAGAAAAGGGAGAGGTAGAAATGGTGTAAATATGGTACTTGTATGAAATTCTCAAAAATATTTAAAAACTGTACTTCATCTGTGCCCAGTAAATATCCTAGAGGATAAAAACATTTGGCTGGCGAACCTGATGACTTGAGTTCAATTTTTATGACCCACATGGTGGAAGCAGAAAATTGACTCCTGTAAATTGCACTCTGACTTCTACATGTCTCTCTCTCTCTCTCTCTCTCTCTCTCTCTCTGTGTGTGTGTGTGTGTCTGTCTGTCTGTCTGTCTGTCTCTCTCAAAGTAAATAAAAATGTACTAAAAGAAGTGATTCATCTGATTCCACTTTCTGGAAGTTAGTTTCTTCCTTAAATATTAGAATTTAGAGGGAACCATCTTAGCCCAGAACTTTTTTTTTTTTTTGTCAAGGATTTTTAATGATTCATTAATTTTATTTCCTAGATATAAATCTATTTGGATGATACATTCCCCTATGTGTGATGTTTTTATGTTTTATCTTTTTGTGAAATATTGATTCACTTTATTATTGTTATCAAATGTTTGTATGGTTGCACATTATCCTCCCAAAGAATCTTCTTAATATCTATGAGATCAGTACTGCTAACCTCTTCTTCATATCTGATATTGGCAATTTGTGTTTCTTTTTCATCCATGGCTATAAGTTTTGATTTTTCAGAGACCTGGCTCTGGGTTTCATTGATTTGTCTCCACTGTTTTCATTTCATTGATTTCTGTTCTAAGTTTTAGAGTTTTTTTTTTCTGCTTGTTGTAAGTTTACTATGTCTTTTTGACTTGTTTAATACTTTGTTATTTTAAATTCTTTATTATTTCATAATGTCATTATTGATTTTAGATTTTATTCTTTTCTAATATGTGCACTGATTTATTGCATACTGTATAATTTAATAAATTATGACTTCACTCAGTTCCAAACTATTGTTATTTGCTCTCGAGACATTTTCATTGATGCATGTGCCATTTAGAAGTATGATATTCAGTTTCAAAACACTGGAGCGGGTCTTCTAGTTATCATGTCATTACTGTTATCTAGTTTAACTCATTGAAGTATGAGAATATGCCTTATTTGATTTCTGTTTTTTTAATTGAAGAATATTTTGTAGTTATCTTAGTTAGGGTTTCTATTGTTATGACCAAAGAACAATTTGGGAGAATAGAGTTTATTTGTCTTATACTTCCATAATGCTTTTCATTATTAAAGAAAGTCAGGACAGGAACTCAAGCAGGAACCTGGAGGCAGGAACCAATGTAAAGGCCATGGAGGCTGCTTACTCCTCAGCTTGCTCAGCCTGCTTTCTTATAGAATTCAGGACCAGAAGTCCAGAGATGGCACCACCCACAATGGACTGGGCCCTACCCATCCATCAATCACTAATTCTGTCAGATGACATTAGTTTGCGTCAAGTTGACATAAAATTATGCAGCACAGTGGCCTATGTCATATATGGTGGTAAATGTATCATGTGAACTTGAAGAGAATGTGCATTTATTCTGATATTTTGATCAAGTATTCTAAGTGTCAATTAGATCAAGAGGCTTTATCTTTATGTTCATCTCAATTCATTCAGTTTACATATTTTCTGTTTGCTGTGTTTATTACTAACAGAAGTGATTCTACTTCATTTACTCTCTTAGCATATCACTAAAATATCTTTTAAAAAAATATTCAGTGCTTATAATTATCATATACACATTTAAATAATGCAAATCTACCATCAAATACCAATATACCACTTCACATGTAGTGCAGAAATATAAAAAAAATTGTCCTTGCCATTGCTTATAACATTTCTGACATTCATTTTAATATGCATGGGTTATAATTACCAATACATAGGTTACTATTATTATTCTGAGCAAAGTTAACTTCTAGATCAAATATGAATAAAACAAGTATAATCTACTTATACATTTTATTCTTGTCAAATACCTTTCTTTCTTCATATATATTTAAAACTCTGACCTATATATTTCTTCTGAAGAATCTGAATTAAGACTTTTCAAGACATGCTTACTGGCAATGAATTGCTTAATTTTTATTTGTTTGAAAAACCTTTTATTTCATTTTTGAAGGATACTTTTGCTGGATATCAAATTCTAAGTTCACTCTTCCAACAATTCAGTTCCCTTTGCTTATGTGTTTACTGACAAGCTTTTCACTATAATTGTAATCCCTTTTTTCTGTATGGAATATGTTTTGATTATCTTTACATTATTTTAAGGTTTTCTTTCTGTCTTGTTTCCTGCACTTTAAATATGATATAACTAAACGCTCGAGTTCTTTTTAAATTCTTACTCGCTGGTCTCTGGGTAGCTGATGACTGTTGCTTGGATTCAGTCGTTCATTTTGTAACATAGTCTAATTTTATTAAAATATTTCTTCTGTACTGTTCTCCTTCTGGTATTCAAACTCTGCATATGCTACATTTTTTTTATTATTATTATTATCACACAGTTCTCAGATGTCCTATTCTGGTTTCTTTTTCTTTCATTTTTTGCCCCTTTAAAATTAAGTTTGAAAAGCTTGTATGGCCCTGGTCTCAAGCACAATAATTTTTCCCTCAGTTTTGTCAGGTATAATTGTAGTCCATCAAAGGCATTTCAATTCTTTCAATGTGTACAGAATTTTTTCTTACATTTCTTTTAATTCCTTCTCAGAATATCCATCTCTATGCCTAAAGTGCCCATCTGTTCTTGCACTTTTTCTACTTTTTCCATTAGATCCCTTAATATATTAGTCCTAATTATTTTATAGACTTCACTACATAATTAATATGTACAACATAATATCAAGGTTAATTCTGAAGCTTGCTTTGTCTCTTCCAACTGTTTCTGTATATCATCAAAATGCTTACAATTTTCTTGAAAACTAGCATGATGTTTTTTTAATTAATTATTTTATTTATTTGCATCCCAATGTCCCCGTGCTGGAGCTCCCCATGCCCTCCTCCCTCCCCTTTGCCTATGAGAGAGTCCCCCACCCTGGACATCCCCCTTCCCTAGGGCATCAACTCTCTAAAAGATCCTTTCCCACTAGGGCCAGACAAGGCAGTCAGTCCTCTGCTACATATGCGCCAGGGGCCTTGGACAATGCCCTTTGGTTGGTGTCTTACTCTCTGAGAGCTCCCAGAGGTCCAGGTTAGTTGACATTGTTGGTATTCCTATGGGGTTCAATAGGACCTCCCCCTTCAATTCCTTCAATCCTTCCCCTAACTCTTCCACAGGGATCCCCGACCTCAGACCAATGGTTGGCTATAAGTATCTACATCTGTCTCAGTCAGCTGCTAGTACTGCCTCTCAGAGAACAGTCATGTGAGGCTCCTGTCTGCAAGCACAACATAGCATCAGTAATAGTGACAGGGCTTGGTGCCTACACATGGGATGGATTCCAAGTTGGGCTGGTCACTGGGTGGCATTTTCTTCAGTCTCTTCTCCATTTTTGTCCCTGCATCTTTTTTGTAGACTGGAACAATTCTGGGTCAAAATTTTGAAGGTGGATTGGTGTATTAGTAAGGGTTTTACTATTGTGAACAGACACCGTGACCAAGGCAAGTCTTATAAAGGGCAACATTTAATTGGGCCTGGCTTACAGGTTCAGAGATTCAGTCCATTAACATCATGGTGGGAAGTATGGCAGCATCTAGGCAGGCATGGTGTAGGAGGAACTGAAAGTTCTACATCTTCATCTGAAGGCATCTAGGAGAAGACTGATTTCCTGGTAGTTAGAATAATGGTCTTAAAGCCCACACCTACAGTGACACACCTACTCCAACAGGGCCACACCTTATATAATGTGACTCCCTGGGCTAAGAATATAGAAACCATCACAGTTGGTGTCCCCATCCCTCCATTGGGGTCCCTATCTAGCTACTAAAGGTTGGCTGTTGAGGTTTGATATAACCATTATTGGGCATTTCGCCTAAGGTCACCCACATTGAGTACTGGGTGCCTCTCACACATTCCAGTGGTTTCTCTTTAATTGATCACTGTTATTCAGACTAGGTACTGAAAAAGCAAACCTTTCTGTATTCTACTTATGCAAGGGTATTGTGAAAAAGCAGTCTTTTAAGTCAGTTATTATTATGCTATGATCTAGGTAACATAGATGGTAAAGGAAGTCCAGGCTATAAAGGAGTTGCTTGAACTGCTCTACTAACTGTTCTTAAATCCACTATCATTCTTCATTTTCCTGATTTCTTTTTTACAACAAACACAGGGGAATTCCATAGACTGGTAGACTCTTCAATATGTTGAGTCTCCAACTTCTTTTGTACCAGTTGTTCAAGTGCCTTTAATTTTCTTTTGTTAAGGGTCACTGCTCTTTGCCATGCAGGTCTGTTTGATAACCATTTTAGGGGCAAGGCTGTTGGCATGTCAGCAATGTCCCCTTTTATAAATTTGGAAACTCAGCCTCTGTGGTTTCCTGTGTTTGGACAATAGACATAAATTGTGATTGTCCTCAATCACCCATATCAATTTTTTTCTTCCCCAGGTGCATCTACCACATCACCCCCAATTTCCTTATTTGCTATCCCTGGAATTTCAGTAATATCAAGTATCCCATTGTTGTAAAAGATCCCTCCCCTATAAATTTTTGGGTAGGTCAGTTACATAAGGTCTTGACTTTTCTATTTGCCCTTCTGGTCCCAGACAGTTAATCCATCAGACATGCTGTCTTATTCACGATAATTTACCAATTCCTATAAATTTTGTGTAAACCTTCTGAAGTAGCCAATCTGGAGTCCAAGACTTTTAGGAAAGTATACCAACACCACCAAACCTTCTATTTCAACACCATTAATTTGGGTCTCTGATCATTAACCATTGTTTGCCAGAACACGTTTTCCAGTAGCCCCCAAAGCTCCTGTTTTTTTCTACTAGAGCAACCTTACCCTTGATTTAAGGAAACAACAACTGAGAAATTCTATCACCTGCATTAATTTACATTTCCTTTTTCACATATGCCATGATGTTTATTTCTTCCTTGCTATCTCCATCTACTACACCTGGGTGCACCATAAGTCCTTGATAAGTTAATCCACTTCTTTCCAAGATTATTCCTACTGTCTCTGAAGGTATAGAGGACCATAAACATCAGTAGTTAACTTGTAACATTCAACTTTTGGGTATAGTATAAAAGGCATATCTGTGGCCAGATCCAAGACTGCACAGTACTTAGTTTTGATTTTCATGGCTTCTTGATACCTCCTGACTGACCAAATGAAAATGGCTCATATTGTTTGTTGTGGGGCTTCAAGTTGACAGGACCCTTGGTTCAATTTCCAATGGCAAGAGGTTACCTTATATGTCTCTCAGATCTTCAATCCTTTGGCCAATGTTTTCCCTTTCTCTTGCAGCTACAAAACTCTGGAAGCCTTAGTAGCTCTTAGCATCCAGAACCAGTGTGTTCTCTTCTATGATTATTGTATTCTCTAGAGTCAATGTACCTACTATTTTGAGCTCTGAATCTTTTAGCCTTACAATTTCTTTGAAAATGACAAAATTTATCACAATTAAAACATTGAGCATTTTGATTTCTAATATTTCTAGATATGGTTTGCTCAGTGATATTGGCATTGTGCTCCTGAGAACCAATACCAGTCATCTCCCTTATCCATTCATCTATTAGGGCTCCTTGTGTTTTCAATGGTCTGATTGCTCTCTATCTTAGTCAGGGTTTCTATTCCTGCATAAACATCATGACCAAGAAGAAGGTTTGGGAGGAAAGGGTTTATTCAGCTTACACTTTCATGTTGCTGGTCATCACCAAAGGATGTCAGGACTGGAACTCAAGCAGGTCAGGAAGCAGGAGCTGATGCAGAGGCCATGGAGGGATGTTACTTACTGGCTTGCTTCCCCTGGCTTGCTCAGCCTTCTCTGTTATAGAACCCATGACTACCAGCCCAGAGATGGCACCACCCACAAGGGGCCCTCCCACCTTGATCACTAATTGAGAAAATGCTCAACAGCTGGTTATCATGGAGGCATTTCTCCAATTGAAGCTCCTTTCTCTGTGATAACGCCAGCCTGTGTCAAGTTGACACACAAAACTAGCCAGTACACTCTCTTACATTCAATATTTGCATTTTCAAATGCCAATATTTCTATCAACGACTGTCTGGTTTCAGGGTCTGATATGGCTCTATTTACAGCTGAACCCAATCTGTAAAAAGTCAATAAATGCTTCTGTAGGACCCTATATACCTTAGTAAATATGGTGGATTTTCCTCCTCTGGTTCCTCAATCATATTCCAAGTTCTTAATGCCTCACTTCGGACCAGATTTGTTCATTTAGATCAGCATATCACCAGGCAATTGGTCTTTAGTAACATTTATCTTCCTTTCTGTATTATGTTGTTCTATTATTTTTAAAGATTTATTTTATTTATTATATGTAAGTACACTGTAGCTGTCTTCAGACACTCCAGAAGAGGGCGCCAGATCTCGTTACAGATGGTTGTCAGCCACCATGTGGATGCTGGGATTTGAACTTATCACCTTTGGAAGAGCAGTCGGGTGCTCTTACCCGCTCAGCCAT
>LR753327.1:469570-523041 GCA_902729485.2 Mus minutoides | reverse complement strand
GAAGAAGTGGGAGCGGGAGGGTAAGGGGAGCAGGGCCTGGAGGGGGGAGGGTATAGGGAACCTTCTGTATAACACTTGAAATGTAAATGAAGAAAATATCTAATAAAAGTTGGGGGGAAAAAAAGAATGTATAGGGGAGGGGCTGGTGAGATGGCTCAGTGAGTAAGAGCACCAACTGCTCTTCTGAAGGTCCAAAGTTCAAATCCCAGCAATCACATGGTGGCTCACAACCATCTGTAATGAGATCTGATGCCCTCTTCTGGAGTGTCTGAAGACAGTTACAGTGTACTTTCATATAATAAATAAATCTAAAAAAAATAAAAAAAGAATGTGTAGGGAGTACTTAATACTAGTAGTGAGAACATATATTTTAATTTTTGACTATTTCTTTTATTTTTGTGATTATAATAGAATTACAACTTTTACTCCTAATCTTACCTCCCCTCAAGCCTTTCCATATAGCCTTTCCTGCTCTTTTTCAAATTCCTGGTCTCTTTTTTCATTAATTGTTGCTAAATATGTATGTATATACATGAATGCACACACAAACATAGACAAACACCCATACACACAGACACATATATAAAACTGCTCAGTCTGTATAATGTTCCTTGTATGTATATTTCCAGGAAGATTTTGGTATTTGATAAACAATTGGTATATTGGTGTGTTCTTCCCTAGGGAAAACTATTCTCTCTCTCTCTCTCTCTCTCTCTCTCTCTCTCTCTCTCTCTCTCTCTCTTTCTCTCCTTCCCTCCCTTCCTCCCTCCCTCTCCCTCCCCCTTTCTCCTCCCCCATCTTTGAATTCTTTAGTTTAAGTTCTCTGTGTAGGGCTGAGGTCTTGTGGTCTTTTTCAGTTCATGTTGGCTTGTCCATTTGGTGCCATTCTTGTTTAGTTCACTTTGGGGCAGTTATGCTTGTCATACTTTATAAGTTCTGCTTCTGACATTACCTGGAGACCCAATGTCACAGCACACTCCCTGATCCTTTGTCTCTTGCTGTCTTTCCATCCACTCTTCCACAGTGTTTTCTGAGCTTAGGTGTGACGTTGCATTTGTAGATTTACCCATTGGGACTGGGTTTGACAGCTCAGCATTTTTTATTGGTTGTAGTTTTCTGTAATGGTCTTCATCTATTGCAGAGACCTTTCTTTGATATGGGGTAAGGAATACCCTTATCTGTGAGTATAAGGAAAAATATTTAGAATGTATGCTGGTTTAGAAAAATGGTGGTTTTAAGTTTCACCTCCAACATCCATGGCATCGTTAGTCCTAAGTAGTTCATCAAGTTTCCAGGGCCAGGCAGGCTTTCACTCTTTTTGAGTGGGTTTTAAGTACAATTAAAGAGCTGTTGGTTGCTACAAATGAATGCATACCAGTACTTTACCTTTAGGGTTATTGTGCCATGCTGGTTGTTGTTTTGATTCATAGACATCATAGCTAGGTTAGTTGCTGCTTTCCTTTGGAAGCTTGCATGATGCCTTCTGATACCATGAATTGGTACTCCTCAGGGAGGAGGCTTTCATGTTATCTCCAGCTCAGGGGCCACTACATAGTGTCTTCAGCAATAGGGGCTTATTTCTCATCTCATCTCATCTCATCTCATCTCATCTCATCTCATCTCATCTCATCTCATCTCATCTCATATCTCTCTCTCTCTCTCTCTCTCTCTCTCTCTGTGTGTGTGTGTGTGTGTGTGTGTGTGTGTGTGTGTGTGTGTGTGTTGGGGGGTGGGAAAGGCAATAACAATAGCCTGTAGTGTTTTGGGAGTCTCTTGGAGAACCCTGACCAAAAACTCAAAAGAGCATCTTTCATGCTTGGATGTTGGGTTTCTTGGAGGAAGCATTGTCAGCCCAGATGGAAATTTTTATTTAAAATGTATGTATTTAAGGTATTATTAGATAGATAACTGTTGGTTGCTGTTTTGTCCTATTGATAGTGTCCCTAGCTTTACAGAAGCTTTTCAATTTTATGAGGTCCCATTTGTCGATTATTGCTCTTAAATAAGTGCCTGGCAAATACAGAAGTGGATGCTCACAGTCATTTATATGATGGAACACAGGGCCCCCAAAGGAGAAGCTAGAGAAAGTACCCCAGGAGCTGAAGGGGCCTGCAACCCTAGAAGAGGAACAACAGCATGAACTAACCAGGACCCCAGAGCTCATGTCTCTAGCTGCATATGTAGCAGAAGATGGCCATCATCAGGAAAAGAGGCCCCTTGTTATTGCAAACTTTATATGCCCAATACAGGGGAACACCTGGGCCAAGAAGTGGGAGTGGGTGGGTACGGGAGAAGGGCAGGGGGAGGATATAGGGAAATTTCGGGATAGCATTTGAAATCTAATATCAGAAAATATCTAATAAAAGAAAAAAAAAAGTTATTGGTGTTCTGTTCAGGAACTTTTCCCTCATGCCCAAATATTCGAGGCTTTTCCCCACTTTCTTTTCTACTAGATTCAGTGTATCTGGTTTTATATGGAGGTCCTTGATCCACTTGGACTTGAGCTTTGTACAAGGAGATGGGTATGTATCAATTTGCATTCTTCTGCATGCAGACCACCAGTTGAAACTAGCACCATTTGTTGAAAATGCTGTCTTTTTTCCACTGAATGGTTTTAGCTCCTTTTTCAAAGATCAAATGACCATAGGTGTGTGGGTTCATTTCTGGGTCTTCAATTCTATTCCATTGATCTACGTGCCTGCTTCTGTACCAATACCTTGCAGTTTTATCACTATTGCTCTTAGAACAGCTTGAGGGATGGTGGTTCCACCAGAAGTTCTTTTATTGTTGAGAATTATTTATTTATTTATTTATTCATTCATTCATTTTTGCTATTCTGGGTTTTTTGTTATTTCAGATGAATTTGAGAACTGTTCTTTCTAACTCTATGAAGAATTATGTTGGAATTTTGATGGAGATTGCATTGAATCTGTAGATTGCTTTCGGCAGGGTGGCCATTTTGACTATATTAATCCTGCCAATCTATAAGCATGGGAGATCTTTCCATCTTCTGAGGTCTTCTTCGATTTCTTTCTTCAGAGACTTGAAGTTCTTGTCATAGATCTTTCACTTGCTTGGTTAGAGTCACACGAAGGTATTTTATATTGTATGTGACTATTGTGAAGGATGTCACTTCTCAGCCTGTTTATCCTTTGAGTATAGGAAGACTACTGATTTGTTTGAGTTAATTTTATATCCAGCCACTTAGCTGAAGTTGTTTAACAGATTTAGGAGTTCTCTGGTTGAATTTTTGGGGTTGCTTAAGTATACTATGATATCATTTGCAAAGAGTGATAACTTGACTCCCTCCTTCCCAATTTGTATCCCTTTGATCTCTCTTTGTTGTCTAATTGCTATGGATAGATCTGTGTGTGTGTGTGTATGTGAGAGAGAGAGAGAGAGTGAGAGAGAGAAGGAGAAAAAGAGAAAAAGAGAAAAAGATAGCGTACAAAGAAACTTCTTTGCTATTTGATGAATTTTTGAAGTTAATCTTTAATATCTTTTATTTATAAATGATCAAATGTGTTGTGCTTTTGAATGAACATGTAATGGATTAATTTAATAACAAGAAAAATCCCCTGATCAGCCATTTTCATATATGTTTAGCATAGTTTTTCAATTCATCAGTGTTTGATATGGTATTCTTAGAACCCAAGTGAAATCGTTTCAGACAGAAGGAACATGAGGGGCAATGCTAGAAGACAGGGGCTATTATCATATAAGTATGAAATATTCACCCAAAGGGCTCATGTGTTAAAGTCTTACTCCCAATCTTGTGGGTCTGCTAATAGGTACATGCTTCATCAATAGAGTTCATAGGTGGAGGGTCAATAGGGTTCATAGGTGGACTCTGGAAGTAGGTCAGTGATGGAATGCTTTTGAAGAGAGTGTCTTGTCCCTAGCTCCTTACTCCCTATTTCTTCTTTCTGCTCACTATGATGTGAGCACTTTTCTCTTATGTGTCTCTTGTTGGGGTCATCTGCCTTATCACAGTCTTAAAGCAAATGTGCCAGCTGACTATTGCCTGAATTCACTGAAATTGTGAATCAAGATACAGTTTTCTTTCCATAAGTTGTTTATTTCATGGGAGGGAGTAGAGATGGGGGTATATCTGGGAGGAGCTATAAGGAATAGTCAGGTGAATATGATGAAAATACATTGTATGCATGGTAATGCTCAAAGACTAAATAAGTTTATTAAAATGGGTGAGTAACTCCAATAAAGTTGTCCAAAGATATGTGAAATTTGTATAGACTGGGTTCAAGAAAAACCTGGTATAAAAATAAGAGAAATAAAAATACACAACAATTGTTGATAATCTTTAGTATAAGAGCAAACAGAGAAGGGATGATATACTAGATGGGAGTTTTCAGGTAACATTACATTTTTGTTTTGCTTTATTTTAATATGTGATGCTTTTATGTACCAGTGGGAAACACTCAGAAGAGAAGGGTAACTTTGTAGAAGAAAACAGCAGGATCATTATTAGGGCTATGCACTGACTGGATTCTTTTAAAAGGTTTGGAATAAACTGATACAAGGCTGAGTTTTGACAAGAGTATGGATAGTTATCCAAAGTGATGAAAGGACAAGCAGAGTATTTACTCAGATATAGGTAGGCAGGAAGTTTCCTTGACTTCTACGTCATCACAAGGATGAAGCTTTCTGAGTATTGGATGCTTTGTGGAGAACAGATGGGGTCTGAGATGTAATGTAGACGGTAAATGAGTTGACATATCAGGAAATGATATGTAACTATGGACATACACTTTAAGAGTTTATGTTTCTTCACATATTTCTGTGTTGATTTGGAGTAAGGAGGTATGCCCCAGTTTGGGGGACAAATGACAAGTATTTTGTTGCCAACATAGGCATTGACCCCACAGGAAAGAAAACGTGCTCTGCTTCTTCACACCATTCCAGGATGGAGGACAGGGTAGGGTGTTTAGTGAAGCACTGGGGAGTGGGGCGGGGGTCAATGGACTACTCCTCTCCAACTGGGAGTTATTTTCTTTTAGAAAGTGAAGCCCTTTGCCACATACACTTAAATAAGCTTTGATGTTCAGTGACAGCAGCAATCT
This sequence comes from Mus minutoides, assembly GCA_902729485.2. Classification (NCBI taxonomy): domain Eukaryota; kingdom Metazoa; phylum Chordata; class Mammalia; order Rodentia; family Muridae; genus Mus; species Mus minutoides. Next base: position 517,960 of record LR753327.1, on the reverse strand, counting down.
CCTACTCTGGCTTCTGGTTACCATGGCAATTTTGCTGGGGCTAGGAGCTCTGCTCTTAGTGCAAATAACTGGAACCTAAGAGTATAGAGAGAAGTATTGAGAGGGAGGGTGATATTCTTGCTGAATAACCCCATACACTTGAATTCTTATGATCCTGTCCTGTATCCCACTTTAGATGTCACACAATCATTACTACACCTGGCCAGCTAAACTGTGGACAGGAACCTTAAACTAAGTAGATGATGCTTGGTTGGCTCTAAAGAAGGCACTGTATTAAGAAAGCATCACTAGTTCATGATCTGGGTGGTAGCACTGTCCTTTCATTAGTAAAAGGAGTGTTTAGAGTAGACATTAAGATAGCCTTGTAAGGGCCAAGTATATTCGTGTGTGTGTGTGTGTGTGTGTGTGTGTGTGTGTGTGTCTGTCTGTCTGTCTGTCTGTCTGTCTGTCTGTGTGTCTGTGTGTCTGTGTGTCTGTGTGTCTGTGTGTGTGTGTCTGTGACTGTATGCAGCATTTGTTTGCCTATAGAGGCTAGAGGCTAGAACAGAGTGGTGTGTTGGATCCCTAGTGCTGAAATAACACAAAGAGCTGCTGGATGTAGGGTCTGAGATCCATATTTGGGTCTTCTAAAAGAGTAGTACCGAATCTTCCCTGCTTAGCGATCTTATAAACACAAAGGACAGGTGCCTTACTAGGAATTGAGATGCCCGATGGGCACAGCAGGTTCAACAACAGGGTTAGGAATGTGGGCAAACTCAGACATATATTCATGATAATCTGTTCCCCACATGGTTCCTGTACTCTCCTCCTTCACCATGAGATGAGGTATAGTCAAGGGGAGATCATGCTCAGAAGTGTGATGTTGACACTGAACAGAGGCTATTCAAAGAGTAGAGGCATGTCATCAAAATTCAGTCGCTCATACTTAATAGCAGGCACCCCACCTACAACTCCTGCTGTCTCATTCTTCATCTCTGCCTAAGCAAACAGGAGACAAGATGAAGGCGGGAGTCAGGATTTGAACAAAGTCCTGTGCTGTTGTTGAGTAGCCCCTTCTCTCCAGCTAAGAGCCACCTTGTCTGAATTCCAGGATTCTTGTTCAGCCATTCAAGTTTCCAGACCCATAATCAGTTCTGAGTGTCAGTGTCCAGACCCATAATGGCTTAATCTGCCCAATGGCCTGTTGCTATGGCAATTCTGCAAGAGCTCTACCCGGTAAATGAAATGAAAGGCAGCAGGAAACTTGGGGGGCTTAGGCATGTAGGAAAGGGGGTCCAATTATAATTTGAATGTCTTAATTGCACTAATTGATACACATGTGATTTAAAAGGCACAAACACAGACTGGAGCAACAGGGGACATGTTTAGGACCAGCAAGTTGGAAAAAGCCCATTTCTTTGTAGAAAACCCGACTGAGTAATGCAAAAGGTAAGGGAGGTGCAAAGAAATTAGGACTCGGGGTGAACTGGGTGACTGCCCCTGGATGTCCCACTGAATGTCCTTTAACATTGAAGATTCCTGTTGCTACTTGGAGCCTACTGAAAGAGAGGCATTCAGAATGGCTATCCCAACAACAGAACAGAACTTCTCTGTCCTGGAGGGCTAGGACACAGGCCCTGGAGTTTACACACAGACCCACAGCTCAGCTGCTTGGAGCCCAGGATAGGAAAGGGTTTCAGCATTCTCTGGTTGTTCTGCTCACACCTCTGCAGGGAAGATCTGCCATGTTTGTCTCCTTTAAGCCAATATTTTGGACTCTATAATCAGCTTAGGTGTCTAATGGCTCAGTCATGGCTTAATTGGCCCTCATCTCTGGTTGCTATGGTGATGCAGCCAGGAGCTCTGCTCACTAAGTTAAAATAGGAGAGAACCGAAGTGGGAGGGGACAGAAAACGAAATGGGCCAAGACTGAATATGAGAAATCGTTAATTACACTAATTGACAGTCTTTGGCGATTAAAAGCCCATAAGCATGGGTGACAGGACAAGGACAAGAGGCCTGGACGATTATCTGGGCATCAAAGTAAGAGGATGCATAAGACACGATGGAGAAGAAGTGCAGAGGATGACAGAGGAGCTCTGTAGCTGCTCCGGATTTCTGGTATGAGTTTTAGAAAGACACTGGCATGGGACGGGGTCAGGAACCTCACCTGAATACTGCATGACTCCTCCTCAATGATCAGTTATGCCATTCCCTGGAAACTGAGGCTTGGGAATGAGGAGACTGGAGTTAGATGCATGCTGGGAAAGAAGCCAGTGGACTTCTGGGTTCTGGAGCACCTAGAGCTCTGGCTCCCACCAAGGCTCCAATTGAGAACTCCGCAGACGTGCACCTTGTTCTCCACAGAGAGAAAGAGGCCTGACAATAGCCACAAAGCCCTCTGAGGCAGAATACAGCTTTCCTCACATGTCACATTGCCAAGAGGGACCATAGTAGCACAGAAGGATCCCTGCATTTTATAGACAGCCTTGTGACATAAAGGGCTAGATGATAAGTTTCCCAGAGACTCTGCATTCTGGAATGAGATAATGGTCATTCAGAAGGAGGTGGTGAAGCGAGGGGAAGGGAGGAAGAACCTGGTCCCTGCCCACCCCTGCGAGTTCCTTGTGAACTAGCTCCTTTCTGCATAGTGTCTGGAAGTGAGTTTCAGACAGTATTCTCTGGGACACCTTGCCTAGGGACACATGGTGCTAATTTGCATGGTTCTGATAGCCTCTTCGAAGTGAGATTTACTGCAAAGGAACGTTTCTCCATGAGGGGATACCACCTCCAATGCTGGGTTCCAGGCTACTGGCAAGGCTGGGAGTGGGGCCAGGGTCTCATGATGAGGGCATTTGGGCTGTGTCTATCAGGTACACAGCTGTAGTTAGAACCACCTGCACATGCTCACCCTTCTTATGCAAATTTCCCTGGGGACATGCTCTCACCTAGGTGTCAGGGGACATCTAGGTGCTGCGAACAAGGTGCTGTGTGACTTTACAAGGGTCCAGGTTCCTGATCCTGACCACAGAGGAAGGTTTCAGACTCTAACCAGGATGCTTTTCTTTTGTGTGTGTGTCTTTTGTTTGACTTTAAAATTACAGGCTTCCTTCGAGTATTTTCATACATGCTTTGTTTGGGTGACTCTCTTCTGGCCTTGTACACTAGAACACCCCCATTACTGACTCTCATTTTCCCAGCTGTGCCCCCTTACCCCAAGTATTCCTGCATTTCATTTCAATATCCCATGTGATCTACTGTCTGTGCGGTCCCTCCATCAAAACCTATTTTCATTTTGAGACAGTGATTCGGGAAGTCCAGGCTAGCCCTGAATTCACTGTGCAGCTGGGGACAGCTTTGGAGTCCTGATCCTCCTTTGTGCTCTTCCCAAGTTCTGGAATTGCAGGTCTGAGCAAACTCACCCTGATCCCAGAGGCTTTGAAAGGGGTCCAGGAAATAACCCTTGCTGTGTTCCAAACCATCATGGAATGAGTCCAAACCAACAGTGATGAGAAACTGGAAGGAGGCTGGAATATACTGGCTTATATGTAGAAAGGGCAGAGGAGATGACAGGATTACTTTAATACTGACCTTTGACTTTTCAGAGTTGCTGGACCCGGGGGAGCTGAGTCAGAGTGAGGAGACTTTCCTGGTGGACCAAGGAAATGCAAGGAAAGAGGAGACATGGCTCAGGAGGCCTCCCTTTGCCAGGCCAAGCATGGGTATCTGGAGCAGGGAAACAGCAGAGCAGAATCTTAAGTGGAACCTGGAGGAGGTTTGGGGCTGGAGAAGGAGTGAAAAGCCAAAGCCAAAGTGAAAATGAAGGGAGAGAGGAGAGAGGGGGAGGGGAGGACAAAGAGAAGACAGGAGACAGAAGATTGAACCCTGTGCACTTCTGCCATATTGCTTTCAGAAATGCCAGACAGGTTCTTGAGACATGGCTCAGTTGCTAAAGTGCTTGCTACACAAGACTGAGGACCTGAATTCAGTCTCCAGCACCCAAATAAAATCTGGCCTTTGGGAATGCGTGTTTGAGCCCTGCACTGGGGAATCAGGGTCAGAACTATCCCTGGGGCTTACTGGTCAGCTGTCTCACTGAACCACAAAACTTAAGGTTCAATGAAAGGCCCTCTCTCACACAATAATGGGGGAGGTGACTGAAGGAGACACTGGAGGTCAAACACACACACACACACACACACACACACACACACACACCCCCATACACACACCCATACACACACCCATACACACACTCACACTCAAACACACACAGTCACACATACTCATACACACACACATATACACACACTCACACTCAAACACACACCGTCACACACACTCATACACACACACACACACACACACACACACACAAATGCTATACACTCACAAAAAAGAAGAGGGTGTAGGTGGCATACAGTCCTGTCTACCCAGTGAGAAGCTATAGCTTATATACAGTCATATCTCCCACAGCTACCAAGAGTTACTCTCAGGTGAATACCAAGATATTAGCTGAGAGAGGAGGATGACACCCTGTTTGTGAGTTTGCTTGCCTGACACCTAGAGCACTGACTGGAGATTCCTCCCTCTGAGCCCAGCTGAATAGCCCCAACCTTGACTTCCTGAAAAGAATCACTCAGTTGGGTCCTATCACATGGGTGCAACTTCCATGACCATTAACAGGACATCATGTCCCCTTAATTTATACAAGGGAAGACACTGACCAGGTCTGTGTTGGACTGTCACTATACTTATTTGTATGTGGGCATTTGAAGAATGGCCCCACTAGTCCTTTAAAATCCAAACTCAAATGTCTGAATCAGGTCTCTGAGCCAGCCCAATGTCTGTAGCAGTCTGCTCCCCTCCCTTGAGCCTTCAGCTGCCTGTCATTCTTCTATGGAGGACAATGCCATCGCATGTTTTATTTCCAAAACCGGACTGGCTTCTGGGAATTCATGGAGGGTTCTGTCCCACACATCCACAGGTGTGTGCTCCATCAGCTGCAAGAATGAGGTGGCCCCTGGATGGCCATGTGCTCCACAGAGTGTCCAAAGATCACTCTCAGACCAGGGGAGAGCTTGGTGGGAGAACACAAGCCCCTCCTCTGTCACCTAGAAGAACTGCAATTCCATTTTCCATCTCTACATCTACCAGGAAATTGCAGTTGAAAGCAGCATCTGCTGCGGGGTCACAGGGTGTGCGTGCACATCATTACTGAGAGGCTGAGTGTGGGAGTGGGGCTCCTGACCCAGGCCTGTCTCTGTAGGAAGCTTGAATCTGTTAGTTAGGGAAACTCTTGCTGCATCCTGCAATAGAGGGCAATGATAGCGCACTATGGAGAAAGCCAGGAAAAGCAATTTTATGAGGTTCACAGGCACAGCTACAAAGGATTGCTGTTGGAGAGACATCTGCACATGCACAGAGACAATGGGCAATGGGGGGGGGGGGGAGGACCAACCTTTATCAGCTCTCCTTTACAGTTAAGCTCTTGGTGTGTGAGAGAGAACTGGCCCAGATCTGGACAAGGGAATCTTCCCAACCCCAGTGCCTGCTTACCAAAGCTGTTTTTCTCCTGGAACACTTTCTACTCTGCAACAGAAAACGTGTTCTGTGTGTTTTATATTTGTTTAGTTCTTTTGGTTTTTGTTTTTTGTTGTTGTTGTTGTTTTTGTTTTGTTTCAACTCCAAAGTTCTGTACTAACCAGGATTACCTCTAATTTCTTATCTTCTTCCCTCTACTTCCTAGATGCTTGTATATCAGGCATGTGTTGGCACACCCTGCTAGAAATAATATTATTTCCAAATGACCCATTGTCTTTTGTATTTTCTTTTATTGGTATATATTAATTGTACACAGTGCTTGTTTCTTAGTGTAACTTTCACTTAAACATGTCCTTTGACCATATTTACCCTACATCTTCCTCTTACTTTTTCCTAATCCTATTCCATCCCCCAGTTTGACTTCTGCTTTTATGTCACATGATAGAGTATATGGTATATGAAATCTAATATATCTGTATTAGTTAGGGTTTCTATTACAGTGAGAAAACAACATGACCAAAAGTAACTTGGTAGAGAAAAAAAGGTTAATTTCACCTTCCAGCTTCTAAGGCAGTCACTGAGGGAAACTGTGACAGGAACTTAGGAAATGAACCTGGAAGCAGGAGGCTACAGAGGAGTGCTGATGGTTCCTGGTGTACTCTCTCATTGTTTGCTCAGCTTGCTTTCTTTAGAACCCAGAGCCATCAGCTCATGAATCTGTATTGATATGGAGTCTCCAGGATACCCCTGGCCAAAACAACTCATGCAGATGTATAACTCACCTGGCACTGGGCTTTTTATGTGGTAGCCTATGGCTTCTGAAAAGAGTATTATCTCTTGTGTAGTGTAACTCCAATTAAAACTCCTTTATATGAAGATATTAAAAGCTAATAAAATAGTATGCTTCTATATGGCACTTTTAAACATCCTTAGTGTTGATTGTCCATCTGAATTTTCTATTCATATCTTTTAGTCATGTCTCTACTCTGTTATTTTTATTTTTCATGTTTTCATTAATGGCAGTTTTATTAAGAATATCACAGTTTACCTCACTCAGGATGATATCCTCCAGATACATCCATTTGCCCAAGAATTTCATAAATTCATTGTTTTTAATAGCTGAGTAGTACTTCATTGTGTAAACGTACCACATTTTCTGTATCCATTCCTCTGTTGAGGGACATCTGGGTTCTTTCCAGCTTCTGGCTATTATAAATAAGACTGCTATGAACATAGTGGAGCATGTGTCCCATGCACTCACTGATAAGTGGATATTAGCCCAGAAACCTAGAATACCCAAGATACAACTTCCAAAACACAAGAAAATCAAGAAGGAAGACCAACGTGTGGATACTTCATTCCTCCCTAGAATAGGGAATAAAATATCCATGAAAGGAGTTGCAGAGACAAAGTTTGGAGCTAAGATGAAAGGATGGACCATCCAGAGACTGCCCCACCCGGGGGTCCATCCCATAATCAGCCACCAAATTCAGACACTACTGCATATACCAGCAAGATTTTGCTGAAATGACCCTGATATAGTTGTCTCCTTTGTCAGTGCCTGGCAAATACAGAAGTGGATGCTCACAGTCATCTCTAGGAAGGAACACAGGGTCCCCAATGTAGGAGCTAGAGAGAATACCCAAGAGCTGAAGGGGTCTGCAACCCTATAGGTGGAACAACAATATGAACTAATCAGAACCCCCAGAGCTCATGTCTCTAGCTGCATATGTATTAGAAGATGGCCTAGTCAGCAATTATTGGGAAGAGAGGCCCCTTGGTCTAGCAAACTTTATATGCCCCAGTATAGGGGAATGCCAGAGCCAAGAATTGGGAGTGGGTGGGTAGGGGAGCAGGGTGAGGGGAGGATATAGGGGACTTTTGGGATAGCATTTGAAATGTAAATGAAGAAAATATCCAATAAAAAAGAATATCACAGTTTAATGCACTTAAACATTCCAAATTTAAAATGTTTCATATTTTGTGTTTTACTGCTTACCTGTTTGGGATTCTTCAATGTACAAAGTGGTTTAGTAATAAAAGTAAGTGAGTAAGTAAGTTTGGGACTCTTCAATGTATAAAGTGATACAGTAAAAAAAAAGAAAGAGAAAAGAAAGCTGGGGATTCTTCAATGTATAAAGTGGTATACTAAAAATAAACACACAAATAGTAAATAAATAGATAGATAGATAGATAGATAGATAGATAGATAGATAGATAGATAGAGTGCTATAGTAGCTTAGATGACTCTGAAAGGAGACTGCCTAGATTCAAGGCCTGATTCATTGCTATCTGGCTCCACAATGGGAGTTATTTATGATATCTTTGCTTCAGTTTTTTCATCAGAGAAGTTTTAGGACGTAGCAAGATTTTTGTCCACTTTGTGGGGTCCTCTTTCTTCCACCTTTATTCCACCCTTTCAGATCCCTAACACTAGATAGGAAAGAAGAAAAGGATACATGGGAAGAGGGCAAATTTATCATTAGACTCCTTCCTGCTGATTAGGAGTATCTTGTTCCTTGGGGCAAGTTTGATCTTTGCTATGAGGATATCTAATTTCTTCCTCTCATCTCTTTGTGCATGACTACTTGACAAACTGCAACCAACAACATCCAACCGCCAGCCAACCAAACAGCCCCATATATATTGGGGCTCTAGAATTTTTATATGAAAAGTCTCCAGAATTCCAAATAACACACACTTGCAAAAGCTATCTGCAAACCACATCTCTCCTAGAGCATGAGGCAAATCATAGTCAGTTGCTGTGGAAAGTCTGAAACAGCCACGTATCCTCACACCTGGGATTAAAATGTAAACATTTTCCCATAATATTTCTGTGTTTTTTAAAGAAATCAAAATTCTCACTACATAGGGAAATGACAGTATTTCATATAGTCACTGTGAATGTAAAATGCCCTGTTACATGTAAACTGCTAAGAAGCACATAGCATATTGTAAGCTCTGAATAATTGTAAAGGATTTCGTGGTCTGCTAGACTGTCTGTTGACCTTGTTATAAAATTAATTTTAATGGTATGTAATATATAAACACATTACCTTATCAGAGGGATAGCGTAGTTAATAAAGTCTATGCTATGAAATCATGAAAACTTGAGTTGGGTCCCTAGACCCACATAAAAAAGTAAGGTATAGTGACAAATATTGGTAATTCCAACACTGGGGAGGCTGACAGGTTACTAGGGATCACTGGCTAGGCAGTCTAACTTATTTATTGAGCTCTAGGCAAGTGAGAGACCCCCATCTCAAAACAAAACAAAACTTGCCAACAAAATCAAGAAGTACAACACCTGAGTTTGACCTATGGCCTCCACATGAATATAAACATATATACAAACACTCTCCCAAACCTCCACCAATATTGAAAATGTTGACAAAATCTGCTGACAGCTTACTCACAAAAATTTTAACCTAGAGCAAAATAACAGTGATAAGATATTGCTATATATTCTTTTATTTTAACACATTATATCACTACAAAAGTAATAAACTAGCACTGAAGTAGAAATTTCTGGTATCTTTGGAAACTCAGTTGTGTCATGTGGTGTTTTTTCTGGAAGCTGTCTTGTGAGAAGATGTTTTGTTTAAACAGACATATGAGAGAATCTTTTACTGAGGCAGATGCTTGAGAGAGCATGTGATGTTTAAAAAGAGTATAAGTATAACCCCACAGACAGTACCTGTCAGGAAGCACCGCTTCACAACAGCAACAGTGTTGGGGTTTGGTGTCTGTAGACATGATGGGTCTCCAGGTGGGACAGTCCTGACATGGCCGGAAGAGGGTGAAGGTGGGATGGGGAGTTTGTGGAGGGGTAACTGGAAAGTGGGAGATCATTTGAAATGTAAACAAATGGAACGATTAATTAAAAAAATAAAACAATTGGGAGCTGAGCAATCATGGCACACACCTTTAAATTTCAGAACTTGGAAGCAGAGGCAGGTGGAACTCTGTGAGTTCAAGGCTAGCCTGGTCTACAAAATTAGTTCCAGGACTGCCAGGACTACACAGAGAATCCCTGTCTCAAATTAAAAAGAAAAAAAGAAAAAAAGAAAGAAAGGAAGGAAGGAAGGAAGGAAGGAAAGGAGGGAGGGAGGGAGGGAGGGAGGGAGGAAGGAAGGAAGGAAGGAAGGAAGGAAGGAAGGAAGGAAGGAAGGAAGGAAGGAAGGAAGGAAGGAAGGAAGACAATGAGGAGAAAAGAATAGAATTGGGAATTGAGACTTTGTTTTGAGACAGGGAATTTCTTAGCTAAATATATCATGCATTTAAAACGACAACTTACCAAGAAACACAATGCTGAGATAATATAAAGTATAAACATTTTCTTTTTTATTATTTAATTTTTTAACAGTTCAGCCATTGCCCCTCTCTCAGTCTGCCCTTCTACAGTTCCTCATCCCATTCCTCCCTGCCCCAAAACCTCCCCACTCCCTGGGTCCTCAAGTCTTTCGATGGTTAAGTTCCTCTTTTCACACTGAGGCCAGACCAGGCTGTATATGTGTCGGGGGGGGGGGCCCTCGGACCAGCTGCTGTATGGCTCAGTGTCTGAGAGATCTCGGGGGTCCAGGTTAATTGAGACTGCTGGCCTTTCTATGGGGTCGACCTCCTCCTCAGCTTCTTCCAGCCTTTCCCTAATTTAACCACAGGGGTCCTGGCTTCTGTCCATTATTGGATGTAAGTATCTACTTCTGTCTCAGTCAGCTGCTTGTTGGGCCTCTCAGAGGACAGCCATGTTAGGCTCCTGTCTGTAAGCACACCATAGCATCAGTAATAGTGTCAGGCCTTGGAGCCTCTCTTGAGCTGGATCCCAATTTGGGTTGGTCACTGGACCTCCTTTCCTTCAGTCTCATCTCCATTTTTGTCCCTGCAGTTCTTTTAGACAGGAACAATTCTGGGTCAGAATTTTTGACTGTGGGATGGCATAAACATTTTCTAACGATTACCTCTGGCAAAATGCTTACTCTGCGGATCATTTCGTAGTTGAATCATTTAAACATGTAAAGAAGAGCTTTTTTCTATTTCACTCTCTTTCCATCCCTCCCTCCCTCCCTTCTTCCCTCCCTCTTTATCTTTTGGTGGTTGAATCTAGGGCTTTGAACACTGACCTGTATCTACAAACTTGTATCGATTTGTTTTTAAGCAATAATAATTTACTTCAAATAAAATAGAAATCCTCCCAATTCATTTTATGAAGCAAATGCAACTTTGATACCAAAACATTATACAGAGAAAACTATTAATTAATAATGATGGCAGCAAAGTGTCAGAATAGGAAACACAGTACTTTATTTCTCTCTAGGGAAATATTTTTTTAAATCCAGGAGTTTAATAAAAATGACTTTGTAAGATCTCTGGGAAATAGTCAAAGATTTACAATAGCAAAGTCAATGCCCAAACAAATTAAAATGTCCAGTTGAGAGCAGAAGGAAATTCTATTTCATTTTTGCTCACTGTTTCCCCAGCTTCTATCTGATATAAGATGGGACAGACTAGAGGAAGAGCAACCCAGAATGAACAAAGAAGACTTGTTATAGCATTCTCACTTGTCTGGATGTCTGCCAAAAGGAATGGTCTGTTTCACTCAAGAGCTCATGTAGAGAAGACTAGCATAATTCAATTCCTACCCTGATAAAAGCCATGAAGTGTCAGGCCCTTCTTATAAAAAGTACAGGGGGACTGAAGGTTCACTTATGCCCAGAGCAAGATTACAGATAGAGCAATAGAATAGAAAATCTACAGCCCCAAGAAGCTAAAGTAAGATTCTTGGAAATTAATGTATTTGAAAGCTGCTACATATAGGGGAATATAGACCTAGGCAACATACATGCTCAGAAAAACACAGACTTTAAGCCTTAGGGTTAGGTTAGGGTTAGGGTTAGGGTTAGGGTTAGGGTTAGGGTTAGGGTTAGGGTTAGGGCTAGGGTTAAGGGCTAGGGTTAGGGCTAGGGTTAGGGTTAGAGACTGATTCCAAGGCTCACAGCACACACTGCTAATTGACATGGTCAGTGTTTTCAGGCAGAGATAATTTGCAAAAACTAAAAAACGCAGCTATTTTTCTAAATATACAATGTCTGATAGATATATGACATAGAACAGTTCAAAGGAAGAAAAATGAGTTGGCACTCAGTTAACTTAGGCAAGTGGATTTTGAATTTGAGGTCAACCTGGGCTATATACTGAAAAAAGGGGGCAAAAGGAAAAAAAAGAAAAAGGAAAGGAAGGAGGAGGAAGAGGAGGATAATATTGTCCCTGAGGAAATAATGTCTTTGTAGCATTGTGATGGTTCGAATGAAATGTTTCCCCATAAGTACTATACATTTGAATATTTGGTCCACAGTTGGTGGCTGTTTGGGGATGATTAGGTATGAGTTCACTAGGGGAAGTATGCCACTGGAGTATAGCAGTGGGGTTTCAAAAGACCCATGCTATTCCCCATGCACTCTTTCTGCCTCCTGCTTACAGGTTCAGATGTGAGCTCTCACTTGTTCCCACAGCCATGCAGTTGCCTCAGCATCATGGATGCTAACGCTCAGAAAACAGAAAAGCCCAACTAAATGTTTCAAACTATTGTCCTATGAGTTCAAAGAAAAAAAGGTGAAGAACTAAAAGAAATCAACAATAATACAATGAACGAAATATGATTGTGGACAAATACATAAGGCTTAAAACATGGAGCCACATATAAATTCTGGAGTTAAAACTACAATATCTAAATCAAAATTTTCAGTAAAGATGTCTAACAGCAGACAAAGAGAAAAATCACAATGTTGAAGAGAAGATATTTAAGAATGCCGAATCTGAGGTTCAGAAAGAAGTACAGCATAATGAAGAATTGCAAGCATAGTTTGAGGAATTTATGAGATTGCCCTTAATTGAAGATGCATTATAAATGTCAACAGCTAGGAGAGTGCGATAAAGGAATAAAGAAAGCATTTGAAAAAAGCCAAAAATATAGATCAAAAAAAAATCTAAGAAGCACAAATTCCAACCAATATCCCAAGAGAACCATAGCAACAAATTATAATCAAAATGTTAGAAGAAACAGAGAATCTTGAAATCAACAAAAGCAACTCATAATATACAAACCGCTCCTTCCATTTAGCTGTATTCCCAGAAGAACGTTTATAGGCCACAAGTATACAATGATATATTTAAAGTGTGGGAAAAGGTATCAAACAGGAGTTCTAGGGAAAAACAGCTCTTCAAAATTGAGGAAGGGCTTGGTGTACACCTTCTTAGTATACACACATGCACACACACACACACACACACACACACACACACACACACACAGTGAGAGAGTGAGTGAGAGAGAGAGAGAGAAATCACCACATTAAAACAATAGCTGAAAATTATTATTAATAAGCCTATTATAAGAAGAGATCATAAGAGGAGTCTTTCAATGTAGATACAAAAATCAAAATCAATGTAAATGTAAAGGTCTATAAAAAAAGCTGGAACAACTGGCGGTTATCATGTAAAAGAATGCGAATTGATCCATTCTTATCTCCTTGTACAAAGCTCAAGTCTAAGTGGATCAAAGAACTCCACATAAAACCAGAGACACTGAAACTTATAGAGGAGAAAGTGGGGAAAACCCTCGAAGATATGGGCACAGGTGAAAAATTCCGAAACAGAACAGCAATGGCTTGTGCTGTAAGATCAAAAATTGACAAAGGGGACCTTATAAAATTGCAAAGCTTCTGTAAGGCAAAAGACACTGTCAGCAAGACAAAAAGGCCACCAACAGATTGGGAAAGGATTTTTACCAATCCTAAATCTGATAGGAGACTAATATCCAATATCTACAAAGAGCTCAAGAAGCTAGACTCCAGAAAAATGAATAACCCCATTAAAAAATGGGGTACAGAGCTAAACAAAGAATTCTCAACTGAGGAATACCGAATGGGAGAGAAGCACCTGAAAAAATGTTCAACATCCTTAATCATCAGGGAAATGCAAATCAAAACAACCCTGAGATTCCACCTCACTCCAGTAAGAATGGCTAAGATCAAAAATTCAGGTGACAGCAGATGCTGGCAAGGATGTGGAGAAAGAGGAACACTCCTCCATTGCTGGTGGGATTGCAAGCTTGTACAACCACTCTGGAAGTCAGTCTGGCGTTTTCTCAGAAAATTGGACATAGTACTACCGGAGGATCCAGCAATATCTCTCCTGGGCATATACCCAGAAGATATTCCAACTGGTAATAAGAACACATGCTCCACTAAGTTCATAGCAGCCTTATTTATAATAGCCAGAATCTGGAAAGAACCCAGATGTCCCTCAACAGAGGAATGGATACAGAAAATGTGGTACATTTACACAATGGAGTACTACTCAGCTATTAAAAAGAATGAATTTATGAAATTCTTGGGCAAATAGATATATCTGGGGGATATCATCCTTAGTGAGGTAACCCAATCACAAAAGAAGTCATTAGATATGCACTCACTGATAAGTGGATATTAGCCTAGAAACTTAGAATACCCAAGATACAATTTACAAAACACAAGAAAATCAAGAAGAAGGAAGACCAGTGTGTGGATACTTCATTCCTCCTTAGAATAGGGAACAAAATACCCATGAAAGGAGTTACAGAGACAAAGTTTGGAGCTAAGACAAAAGGATAGACTATCCAGAGACTACCCTACCGGAGGATCCATCCCATAATCAGTCACCAAACTCAGACACTATTGCATAGGACAGCAAGAGTTTGCTGAAGGGATCCTGATATAACTGTCTCGTATGGGGCTAGGCCAGTACCTGGCAAATACAGAAGTGGATGCTCACAGTCATCTATATGATGGAACACAGGGCCTCCAATGGAGAAGCTAGAGAAAGTACCCCAGGAACTGAAGAGGTCTGCAACCCTATAAGAGGAACAACAATATGAACTAACTAGAACCCTCAGAGCTCATGTCTCTAGCTGCATATGTAGCAGAAGATGGCCTAGTCGGCCATCATTGGGAAGAGAGGCCCCTTGGTATTGCAAACATTAATGCCCCAATACAGGGGAACGCCAGGGCCAAGAAGTGGGAGTGGGTGGGTAGAAGAGCAGGGCAGGGGAAGTGTAGAGGGAACTTTCGGGATAGCATTTGAAATGTAAATTAAGAAAATATCTAATAAAAATTGGAAAGAAAAATAAATAAAAAGATTCACCATGAAAAAAAAGAAATGAAAAAAACATAAAGCTAAGTACAGGAATGATATAAAACCAGGTGTTACTGTCATTTTTGCTGATAATTGTTTTTATTTTCTACAAGACTTAAAAAACAAAGCATTTAGAAACCTATATATCTTTGTAAATTAATATTATATATAATATATATAAACATACCATTTGTGATGTCACTATCATATAGGAGTAAAGCAAAGGAGTAGGTTTGTATATGATGGAAGTTAATTTGTTATCACTTTAAAATGCATTGATACATATAATCACCATGATGCTTATATGTGAATGAATGAATATATACAAGAGGAAATGACAAGGAAATTAAAACATATGACTAAAATAATAAAACTAAACATAAAGGAAGACAATACAGAAGAGGTGAGAGGCCAAACACTGTTAAGAGATATAGAAAGCACACACCAAACTGGAAAAATAATTATGTCCTTTCAGTAATTGCACATTGACAGATTAAGCTACCCAATCCAAAGAAACAGGCTGGCGGATTGGATTAGAAAGCAAGATCTTATTCTATGCTGCTTATAAGAGACTTACTTTTGAGAAGAAAGCATTTTTAGCTTGAAAGTGAGAGGGCAGCTAGAGAGATGGTGCAGTGGACAGGGTGCTTGCAGTGCAAGCATGAGGGCGGGGGTCCATGTGACAGTGTGTGCACTTGGAACCGCTGCACTGGGGGTAAGGAATAGTAGTGTCCAGGGGGCTTGTTAGTGGGCCAAAGTAGTTTAAAACAGCAAACTAACATTCTGTGAGGGATTCTGTTTAAAAAGAAATCAAGTGTGAGGAGAGAGAGAGAGAGAGAGAGAGAGAGAGAGAGAGAGAGAGAGAGAGAGAGAGAGAGAAGACACACAGATGGGGGTGTTGAAGACAAATTATCCATGCAAAGTGCTTGGTTAGCTATACTGATACCAGAAAAAATAGAGTTTAAATAACAAACTTAAGAGACAAATATAAAAAGACATTATATATTAGTAAAAGTAACCAATTCACCTAGAATACATAGTATTTAGAAGATATATATGCACCAAATGCATATATAGAAGAGGATGGCCTAGTTGGCCATCAGTGGGAAGAGAGGCCCCTTGGTTATGCAGACTTTATATGCCCCAATACAGGGGAATGCAGGGGCCAAGGGGTGGGAGTGGGTGGGTAGGGGAGCAGGGCCGGGAGGGGGGAGGATATAGGGAACTAGCTGGATAACACTTGAAATGTAAATGAAGAAAATATCTAATAAAAGTAGTAAAAAAAAAAAAAAAAAAAAAAAAAAAAAGATATATATGCACCAAACATGAGCGTTAGAATATATAAAGCAAACAGCAGCAAAACAGAAGAGAAATCAAGCAAATTTACAGAGTAATTGAACCTAATGGATATCAAATACTGTATACATAAATATCAGAATACATAATTTTTCCAATTGCATATAGTATACTTTCCACATAGACTATATATTAGGTTGCACAGTGTCTTAATTTGAAAAGATTGAAATCATTCATTTTTTATTCTTCCTTTCATTTTAGAGGGATGTGGAACATATTTGACTTTATATACACTACATATTCAGTAATGTTGACTCAAGCTCTGATGTGATATGATTATTTCTCTACTGTTTTATGGAATAAGTGTTGGTACATATTAAATTGTAGAATAGTACTTATAAAAAATAGGCCCTGGGGATAAATGATCAGATATCTCTTTAAAGCTCACCTGTAATTTAAAACACAATATGATGAAGTTCTATAAAAAGTTTGGTTTTGGAACATGCTCTACATTCTGAACTCTAGGTAATGCTACTCATGAGAATGTCAGTGAGTGTGCTCAGCTCACAACAGTATCTTGTCCAAAATTCAATACTCCAGCCTCAGTGGCCAAGGATAAGATGGTGTAGGTGTGGTTTCCAGGGACCAAGATGCGATAGGAGCAGAAAAATGAACTGGGTTGCGTTGATTCTGTAATCTTGCCTGTTTCACACTACCCAATTAACATAGTTTCCCTTGACTCTCTCCTGAGACCCAATGCTGTGCTGTGGCTGGATTACAGTGTATATATTTGTATACGGTTGAGGCAGTGGGACTTTGAATGGAATTATACTGTTACCTAAGAGAAACCAAAAGCTATGATTCTTGTGAGATATGAGGCACAGATTATAGTGTTGGAGAACCTGTAACTGAAAACTTCTGTGTATTTTCCGTCTCCTTTAATGATCAAGCTGAGTATGTATGATTAGATCTAGTTATGTATGATTAGATCTCTTTATCCCTTTTCAACCAGTTTTGGCAAAAATGTGCTCTCTCTCTCTCTCTCTCTCTCTCTCTCTCTCTCTCTCTCTCTCTCTCTCTCTCTTTCCCTCCCTCCTTCCCTCCCTCCCTCCTTCCCTCCCCTCCTCCCTCTCCCCGTCTCCCCGTCTCTCCCTCTTCCCCTCTCCCCCTCTCCCCCCTCCGTCTCTTCCCTCTTCCCTCTCCCTCTCTCCTCTCTCCTCTCTTCTCCCTACTCCCTGCCTCTCATCTTCTTGAAATAGGGAGAATCTTGCTATGTAGCTTGGACTAGCCTAAAGCCCACTGTGTTTTGGCAATGAATTTGCGACAGTCCTCCTGCCTCAACCTCCTGAGTGTGGAGATATCAGGCATGCACTGACATGCTAGGCTTGCTGTTTTCAAGGGAAGGAAGACCTTATCACTATATGTCTCAGTGTAGCTTTAACACACTATTATTATCTTAGCTTGACCTTGAATTCACAATCCTTATGCCTCTGCCTTCTGAGTGCTGGATTATAGCTATTTACAATCATACCTAGCTATACAGAATCTTTTGTAATCATATTAGCATGAAATTTAACCTGTAGAATTAGCAAATGTGTGGAAATTAAAGAACCAATGGATCAAAACAGAAAGTAATAGAAGAATTAGGACACATATTGAGAAAAATGAACATGATACAAAATGTACAAAATCTTCTGAAAAAAATTTAAAACAATACTAATAGGTCAAGTTTCTGATATAAATACTTCCATTAAAAAGAAAAAGTTTGATTTAAGGTCCCTCCCTTTGAGTCCTGAGAGTCCCTCATCTCCCAGGTACATTCTAGAGTATCCCACTACCTTCTACCTCCCGAGGTTGCCTGTTTCCATTCTTTCTGCTGACTCTCAGGGATCACTCTTGTCCCCTCTACCCAATACCTGATCTTCCCCTCACTGTCACCTTTCCCACCAGGTCCCTCCCTCCCTCTGCACCCCCACCCCTATTATTGCTTTCTTCTCCCTCTCAAGTGGGATTGAGGCATTCTCACTTGGGCCCTTCGGTTTGTTAACTTTCTTGGGTTCTGTGGATTGCATCCTGGGTATTCTGTACTTTGGGGGGGGCACTGATATCTACTTATTAGTGAGTACATACCATGCATGTCCTTTTGGGTCTGAGTTACCTCACTCAGGATGTTATTTTCTAGGTCCATCCATTTTTCTGAAAAACTCATGATGTCCTCATTCTTTTTTTTTTTTTTTTTTTTTTTTTTTTTTTTTTTTTTTTTTTTTTTTTTTTTTTTTTTTTTTTTTTTTTTTTTTTTTTTTTTTTTTTTTTTTTTTTTTTTTTTTTCTTTTTTTTTTCTTAGCACTATAGTCTCTCATATATATTATTACATTATATCATTATGATCCTGTATTTGACCACGTGCTAGCAGGCTTAATTCAGGATCCTAGTAGATTGACAGCCCTCCTTCGTGCTCAGTTGCTGCATGTGCAGATTAGCAGTGTGGGCTCTGGGGACAAAAACATAGAACAAGCAACTAGTTTGAAACAAGAACAATTAGCTTCACAGAGGTTCTTCCTCTGACCTTTGCCTTAGGATGTCAATTCATTTTCCTTCTTCCAGTGTATTACCATGCCCTACAATCTGAGAAGCACACATGAAGAGTTTAGAAGTATCCGCACACTGGCTTCTGACTTCTGGTAGCAGCTTGGCTTGGCTTTTGACTCAAGCTTTACTCTGAGAGCTGAGTCAGATACTCCACAGGACTTGTTGGGGTAGCCATCTTACAGGCCACAGGCTCTTCAGTGAGACTGTCCTTTCAGTATGATTTTCTCTTTCTTTATTCTGTGATTCTCTTAATACAGAGGTTACGCCACATGACCTGGATTTGAAATGGATGTCCTCATTCTTAATAGCTGAGTAGTATTCCACCAACTGAGAAACATACACCAGCTGATATGAAGCCTCTGACACATATACAGCAGATGACTGCCTGGTCTGGCCTCAGTGAGAAAAGATGCACCTAATCCTCGAGAGACTTGAGACCCTAGGGAGTGGGGAGGTCTGGTGAGGTGGGGATGGGGGTGGGAACATCCTCTTGGAGACAGGGTGAAATGGAGGGGCACTCACATACTGATTAGAGGCAGAATTAGAGACACTGTCTAGGCAACGAGTGTGGGAGTGTGACTACAGTAAATGGGAGAGCATGATGTCACAAAGTAGGGCCCCATGGGTAGTGTGTAGCAGCCTGGAGCACACACAGACTCTGAGCAACTGCAGGATGTCTGAGATAGAGAACGGTTCATTTTCTTGGTTAGATGCTGGGGGCCATCCATGTTGGTGTCCATAGGTCTGTGCTGCTGCTGGAGACCATGCTGATATTCATGGTCCATATTACCTCCTGTCTGTGGCCTGGGCTGCAACCTGAAGCCATTTTGAATGTCTGTGGTTGGTACTGCCACCAAGAGCCATGTTGGTGTTCATAGTCTATGCTGCCACCAGAGGCCATGCTGATGTTCATGTTCTATGCTGCTAGTAGGTTTCTGGCTGTTATGAGCAAAGAAGCTTATTTTTCAGTGTATTGATGACTAAAGACTCATAATTGAGAATGAGAGACATTGAAGGCTTTTGTGACAACACCCTCCCACCTAAGAAACAGTCTAGACTGGAAGACGTTGAAGAGAGCCCTTAAAATTTGTGGTAAAGATGCTAAAGTTAAGTTCTTCACAGTTGATGGTTTCTGGTGAGGGAGCAGGTTGGGAAGGACACAGTTATCTTTAAGGAGCTAGCCACTTGGAGTTTGACCATGCTACAGTGAGTATATGGGTAACACAAATTGGACTTGATATATTCTTTTCTTTTGACAAATAGGGCACAAGTGGGGTTAGGGTAGATCTGGGAGGAGTGGGAAGCAAGTGTAATTGGGGTGTGTTGTGTAAAATTCCCAAATAGTCAATAAAAATATTACGTTGGAAAAATAATAACAATAAAAAGAATATCTTTTTTTAAAGTTTCTTGGAAGAGAACCATTGGACTGAGTATGGGGTCGCCAATGGAGGAGTTAGAGAAAGGACTGAAGGAGATGAAGGAGCTTGCAGCCCCATAAGACAAACAATATGTACCAACCAGTACCTCCAGAGCTCTCTGGGACTAAACCATCAATCAAAGAGTACACATGGAGGGAGCCATGCTTCCAGCTGCATATGTAGCAGAGGATGGCCTTGTTAGGCATCAATGAGAAGAGAGGCCCTTGGTCCTGGGAAGGCTCTATGCCCCAGTGTAGGGGAATGCCAGGGCAGTGAAGTGGGAGTAGGTGAGTTGGTGAGCAGGGGGAGGGGGATATGATAGGGGGTTTTTGGAGGGAAAACCAGGAAAGGGGATAACATTTGAAATTCAAGTAAATAAAATATCTAATAAAAATAAAACAAAAAATAAATAAAATTAAAGTAATCATTCTAGTCAATAAAAAAAAAAGTTTCTTGAAGTTGGACTGAAGATCTTATGGTAGTATGCTTGTTTGGTATGCATGAAGACCTAAGTTTAATCTCTAGCACCATCTAAATCATACTTGACAGTATAAGACCTATAATTTCAGCAATTGAGAGGGAGAGGCAGGAGGATCAGAAGCTCAGGGTTATCTTTGGCTATATGATGAATTGAAGATTAGTCTGAGATACATGATATGCTGTCTCAACAGATATTTTCTTAATCTAACAACCCAATATTATACTTTATGGAACTATGAATAGAAGAATGAAGTCATTTACAATTCAGTAGGTGAAATGAAACAAAAATAATAAAGTAATGACCAAATGAATGACAAAACAGTAGTAAAAATAAACCAAAAGTATCAATAAAATTTAAGAAACTTTTCCATGTATTACTAATAAGAAAGATGAGAGAATACATAAATATTTAAAATTATAAATGACAATAATATTTGCTACCAATCTAGTGAAAACAAAAAATGATTATGGGGTAGTACTATGAATAACCATATAACATATATGGTGGCTAAGCTTGGTTGTCAAGTTAACTACATCTAGAATCAACTAAAAACTGTAGTAACTGGGCATGGTTGTGAAGGACTTTTTTTGATTGCATCATTTGAGGTAGGAAGACCCACCCTTAATCTGGGCCAAATCTTCTGATGGCAGCTTTTATAAAAGTACACAGAAAGAGGAAACCTTTGCTTTTTGCCCAATTGCCATCACTGTCACTGGCAAGTTTATCTATCCTGTTGCTCTGGCATCCGTTTGCTGGAATTAGAACCTACTTATTCAGGGTTCCATTGTAAACTGAAGCCCAGCAGTGCTCTATGTATTCCTTGGGACTTCACAATCAGATTGAGACTCCTGAGACATCCAGTGCCATGGGCCAAACAACTCCTGGATTCTTAGCCTTTCCACTATTGTTGGATTATCTCAACTACAACCTATAAGCCACTCTAGTAAATTGTGTGTGTGTGTGCACGCTCGGTTCTATTCCCTTAAAGAACACTAATACAACACCAACTTGGATAAACTTTATAAAAGGACAAATTTCTAGCAAACCTGCTAAGACTGAATCATAAACAAATGGATAATTTGGAAAAAAAACTGCAATGAGTCCAGCCACTGCCGCAGTAATAAACTTTTCAAACAACTTAACAAAGAAAAAGCCAGAACCTGATGGCTTCACCAGAAAATTCTTTTTAAAAAAAATCTCTTCTCAAACTTTTCCAATAAGTTATTGATGAGAAATGTTCCTTAACTCATTCTGTAAAACCAGAAATAATTTGATATTAAAGTCAGACAGGACATGGCACATGCCTTTAATCCCAGTACTCAGGATCTCTGAGTTTGAGGCCAGCCTCATCTATAGAGTGAGTTCCAGGATAGCCAGGACTACACAGAGAAACTCTGTCTCAAACAAACAAACAAACAAACAAAAAAACAAGAAAAAAAATTCTTACACAGACAGAAAACCATAGATGAATATTTTTTTCTGATTTTCTGAATGTTGCCACAATATAATCAACATAGTCTAGAATAACCTGGGAAGAGAATTTCAATGAGGGACTGTCCAGATCATGTTGCTCTGAGGGTGTGTCTATGGGGCATTATAGAATTATACTTGAAGTGGGAATATTCTCTTACTGTGAGTAGCACCATTCCCTAAGCGGGAAGCAGGAACTTTGTAAAATTCTTGACTAGCTGCTGCAGGTTCGCACCTCCAGTTCCTCTCACTGATGGACTTTAACCTGAATTTGTGAGCCCAAACACTTTTTCTCTAAAAATTTATAAACAAAATATTAACAAAGCTAATTCAGTGGGATAGTAAAAGGTGTATATACCATGCCTTGACAAGGTTTATTAATGTAGACCAAGGGTGATTCCCAGTATGAAATGTAGTCATTATTCCACCTTACTAAAATAAAGGGGATAACATAATCATCTCAGATTTCACAGAAAAAGAGTTTCATGGAATTTAGTAGACTTGTCAACAAATTAGGAACAGAAGAAAACTATCTCAATATAATGAAAACTATATACTCAATGATTAAATTCTGAAAGTTTTTGTTCTCAAGATAAGTTTGTTATTAGAAGCCTCAGACAGAGAAACTAGGCAGGAAAAAAAATGACATGAAAATTGGAAAGGAAGAAAAAAAAAAACAACCTGTGTTTGCAGATAGCATACTCCTTCATGTAAGAAAATTTAAATATTCCACACCCAAAAGAGAAATCTGTTGGCTCTAATAAATGAATTTAACAAAGGAGCACAATACAAAATCAACACACAAAAGCCAGTTACAATATATACATGTGTGAAAATTTCATAATGAAACCCATTATTTTGCATAATATATGCTAATAAAGGTAGTTAGTGTAAAAGGAGCTGTCAGTTATATTTTTATATATTAACAATGAATAAACCAAAAGAAAATTAAGAAAAACAACTTCATTTATTAATAATACCAAAAAGAATGAAATACTTAGTAATAAACTGAATTATACTTTAAAATTATGTTTTTATTAATTCTTTCTTTTTTTGAGACAGGGTTTCTCTGTGTAGTCCTAGCTGTCCTGGAACTCACTCTGTAGACCAGGCTGGCCCCGAACTCATAGGGATCCAACTACCTCTGCCTACCAAGTACTGAGATTAAAGGTGTGTACCACCACAGCCCAGCCATTAGTTCTTATAGAATTTTATGCAATGGATCTTGATCATACCTATCTTCCAACTCCTCCCAGCTATGCCCTCTTCTTTACCCTCCACGCTTAGTGTCCACTTTTTGTTGGTGGTGTTCTTTGTTTTTCAGAAGAGACTGTCACACTGTAGCTGGATTTGTCCTCTGTCTCTTACAATTGTTCCCTCTTCCACAATGTTCCCTGAACCTTAAGAGTCAGAGTTTTGTTGTAAATGTTTTAATTGGGGGTGGGCACCCTACAGTCAGTTATTTCTGTGTTTGACCAGCTATAGCTTTCTGTAATGATCCTCATCTGCTTCAAAAAGAAGCTTCTTTGATGAGGGTGAATATAAGGGTAAGTATTTACAATTCAGTTAGAGATTATACTGGTTTAGGAAAGTGACAGGAGTAGGTCCTCCTCTAGGTTCCATGACCTCACTAACCACAAGCAGTTGCCTAATTCTACAATGCCAAGAATTAATTCCCTCCTATCAAGTGGGCCTTACATCTAATCAAGTGATCCTTGATTACCCCCAGGATGTAAGTGCTACTATTGCACCTTTCAGAATATCTTGCCATGCTAGTTATTCTGATTTGTTGTGCCACAGCTGGATAGGACTATTGATTAAGTTTCTCCATTGCCAGTTGTATAATTCCTTTTGAAATTGAAAGAGCTAGTGCTCAAGGAGAAGGCGTCTCCGTCTTCCCTCCTCCTTTCTAACACACCAAAGGCAAAAGTAATAGCCTATCCAGGTAAGGTCTCTAGCCCTGGCTGGCTTCAAGCTCTTTATGTTGCTGAAGATGATGTTGAATCCATAATCCTTTTGTCTCCACCTCCCAAGTGCACTTCCACTCCCACTTCCACTTGATTTGTTGTAGAGGATGGAATTCAGTGTTTTATGCATGTTAGGCAAGCAATCTACCAACTCTGCTACATCCTCAGATTTTTCCCACTGCTTTATTGTTCCTTTTAAATGCAACTCAATTTTTTTTAGATACTGGATATTGAAAATGGGTCCTCCAAGATGCTCAACAGTGGGGACATGTAACCTGAAGGGCTGCCTCTTGTAGCCAGGAGGACCCCCCAGTGGAGGGATAAGGACACCAATTCACCCACAAAACTTTTGACCCAAAATTTATCCTGTGTGAAAGTAATGCAAGGACAAAGATGGAGTAGAGACTGAAGAAATGACCAACCAATAACCCTTCTAACTCAAGACCCATCCATCCCTTGGTCAAGCTCCAATCTTTAACACTATTAATGATACTCTGTTATGCTTGCAGACAGGAGCCTAGCATAACTGTTCTCTGAGAGGGTCTACTCAGCAGCTGACTGAAACAGATGCAGATAACCACAGCCTAACATTGGACAGAGGTCAGGGACTCTTATGGAAGAGTTGGGGGAAGGATAGAAGGCCTTGAAGAGAATAGGAACACCACAGGAAGATCAACAGAGTCAACTAACCTGGATCCTTGGCAGCTCTCAGAGACTGAGCTACTAACCAAAGAGCAGTCACTGGCTGGACAGAGGCCACCAGCACATATGTAGCAGACATGCAGCTCAGTCTCCATGGCTGGCTGCCTTGTCTGGCCTCAGTGGGAGAGGATGCACCTAATCCTGTAGGGACTTGATGCGCCAGGGTGGGAGGATACTCAGGGTAGGGCCCACCCTCCCAGAGGATAAAGGGATGTGGAGGGACTCTCTGAGAGGACGGCTAGGGGCAGTGTTTGGGATGTTAATTAATTATTAAAAAAACAGAAAATAGGGCCTTATACATGCTGAACAAGGAACCTACCACTGAGCTATAGACCCAATCCAATGAAAGAAATGTATATTGAAATCTGAAAAGGAATCTGAAGATGTAAATAAACATTTTCATTCCATTTTTATGAAGTGGAAGAATTAATGTTGTTAGGAGGTCTATACTTCCCCCCAAAATCGAGAGAGTCAATGCAATTTCTATCAAAATCTTTATGATAGGGAGGAAAGGGATTATTCAGCTTACTCTTCCACACTGCTGTTATCACCAAAGAAAGTCAGGACTGGAACTCAAGCAGGTCAGGAAGCAGGAGCTGATGCAGAAGCCATGGAGGGATGTTCTTTACTGGCTTGCTTCCCTTGGCTTGTTCAGCCTGATCTCTTACAGAACCCAAGATTACCTGCCCAGAGATGGTCCCACCCACAAGGGGCCTTTCCCCCTTGATCACTAATTGAGAAAATGCCCTATAGTTGGATCTCATGGAGGCATTTCCTCAACTGAAGCTCCTTTCTCTGTGAGCTCTTTTTCTATCCATCCAGGAATAGATGGATATCTTATAAAATTTATATAGAATCTCAAATTACTAAAACTGTTTTGAGGAATGTGGACATCTCACACTTCCTGATTTAAAATGTATCACAACGCCACAGTAACCAAAATAGTATGTAATAGGACAGAGAGCCTAGAAATAAATCTTTTTCTATATGTCAAAGTTTCAGGAGGGATATTGATGTGTTCTCATCTTAAGAGATGAGTTGGGAAGAGGCCTGCAAGATGGTTCTGCAGATAAAGGTCCTTGCTATCCAAGTCTGGCAATCTGAGTTTCATCCTTGGAAACCTTGTGAAAGGGAAGGAGAGAGCTGATTGCACAAAGTTGTCCTCTGGCACACATATGCACCAGGACACACATGCCCTCTCCACATCATGCACACAAAATTATAAAAAATGTAAAAGTCATGGGGAAATTGTATATTGACATTCAAATGAATAGATTTTGTCCCTGCAATCTTAAAAAGGGACACATTTCTTTGAAAACCACAAACTTCAGTGAGCAGTTTGTAGGTAGAAATATAAAAATCCTATGTCAATACTTAAAAGACAAATATCCAATTAATAAATGGGCGAAGGATCTAAATAGACATCCTCTAGGATAAACAAATGGCTGACAAACATGTCAGAAGCTGCTGAAAAGCCAATAACCATCAAGGACATGCTACAGTGCCCACGTAGTTGTTCAAGGACAAACTACAATGAGATAACACTTGACGTACAATGTGATGGTAACAAGAAAAAAGAAAAAGAAAAGATGTTGTCATAGAAATTGAGGAATGTGAATACACTGCTGGTAAGACTTTGAAATCCTGTTGCTGAGGATAGTTCAGCAGTTCTTCAGAAAGTTCAGCATAAAGGTACTGTCTTAGTCAGGGTTTCTATTCCTGCACAAACATCATGGCCAAGAAGCAGTTGGGGGAGAAAAGGGTTTATTCAGCTTACTCTTCCACACTGCTGTTATCACCAAAGAAAGTCAGGACTGGAACTCAAGCAGGTCAGGAAGCAGGAGCTGATGCAGAGGCCATGGGGGGATGTTCTTTACTGGCTTGTTTCCCCTGGCTTGCTCAGCCTGATCTCTTATAGAACCCAAGACTACCAGCCCAGAGATGGCCCCACCCACAAGGGGCCTTTCCCCCTTTATCACTAATTGAGAAAATGCCTTACAGCTGGATCTCGTGGAGGCATTTCCTCAGCTGAAGTTCCTTTCTCTGTGATACCTCCAGCTGTGTCAAGTTGACACAAAACGAGCCAGTACAGGTACATACAACCTAATAAATCTATCCTAGGTTTAACCCCTAACAAAGAGAATTGAAAATATCTACACAAAAGCTTATACACAAATGTTTGTAGCATCACTGTTCACAAGATATCCAAAGTAGAAACAACCAAAATATTAATTGAATGATGAGGGCCAAGGTGTTTATACAATACAATTCTTTACAACAAATAAAAAGAAGCAAAGAAAGAGTTGACCAATGGGATTGCATAAAATTTAAAAGCTTTTACACAGCAAAGAAAACCATCATTAGAATGAAGAGACAACCTACAGAATAAAAGAAAAATTTTGATCACTATACATCTAACAAAGGATTGTTAACAATATCTATAATTTACAAACAACTCCAAAAATTAAACACCAGGAAAACCTATACAGCCAATAAATTGACTGATAGACACATGGTCCTGTAGTCACTGACAGCCTCTGGTTCTTACACTCCTTCAGATTTCTGGAAGAGGGATTTCACAATGATCCCTGAGCCTTGGAAGGAAAGGATATAATATAAATGTCCTATTTAGGGTTGAACATCCCCAAGTCTCTTATTTTTGTGGTACTCTGTGTTAATTGTTGTTTAGTGCAAATAGAAGCTTCTTTGATGAAAGTTGAGAGTTGTATAATGAGAGCCATTAGGAGTTGGTTTAACTGTGTCCATTTTACAGAATAATAGTAATAGGTTCTCCTCTATGGCCTATGACCTGTCTAACTATAGTTTCTTGGCCCAATAATGTTGTGAGATACAGGTTTCATCTTATGGATCATGCCTTAAACCTAACCAGAAAGTGGCTAGTTACTTTCATGATGCTCATGCCACTTGCAAGGTTCACAGCTGGCTCAGATAACTACATGATATTAGAAAAGGAACTATAAGAGGAGAGGAAGAGTTCTAAAAGAAGGGAGAACAAAAGAAGGGATTGGCCCAAAAGCAGAAGGGAAGACTATCTGAGAGGAAAAAGAGTACCAGCAAAAAGGGGAAAAGTGATACAGGAGAGGATGGTGGAAAAGCAAATAAAAATAGAGGATAATGATTTATATGTATGAAAATTTCACATAGAAGAGTATTTCCTTGAATGACAACCAGAAATTAACTTAAAATTAAAAAGAATGTAAGTAAACAAATAAAATCCTGAAAACATACTATGTAAATTAAACCTGTCACAAAAGAACACATTGTATGATTTAGTTTATGTGAAATGTCTCAAATGAGAAAATTCCTGAAGAATTGTTGGTTAGGGTTTGCTTAAGACTGGTTGGATTGAAGAAAACTGGAGGGAGGTATGATGGTCCTGAATCTCCATGTGTATATTCAATTTATCTGTACCCTTCAAGTATGAGAATTGTGTGATATATGAATTCGCTTTCTCTTTAGTTTCCTAGAAAGGTTATTATATGGGAATTACTACACATAAAAGAGAAAAGTCAAAAGCTCATTCTTTATTTGCATTTGATTAAACAGATCTGCATAAAGTCATATTTCCACAATCTCCAGGTTTTACTGTGTAAGCATTTCTCAGTTATTCACCTAAACTGTTTTGTCTAACTGGGGCTCTGGTTTGTGATTGTCAGGGAGTAGCACTGTTGGAAGGCATGGCCTTGTTGGAGTAGGTGTGTCATTGTGGGTGTGGGCTTTAATACCCCGGTCCTAGCTGTCTGGAAATCAGTCTTCCACTAGCAGCTTTCAGATGAAGATGTTGAACTCTCAGCTCTACCTGCACCATACCAACCTGGATGCTACCATGTCTCTACCTTGATGATAATGGACTGAACCCCTGAACCTGTAAGCCAGCCCCAATTAAATGTTCTCCTTATAAGAGTTGCCTTGGTCATGGTGTCTGTTCACAGCAGTAAAACCCTAACTGAGACAGTGGTTAGCATGTAGGCTTTGGGATGGTACAAGGTAAGACAGCAAAGTTCCATTTGTAGATTTCTTAACATTGTAATCACTACAAAAGAGAATAAAACTGAGTACCAGTTCAAAGAACACACTATCCCAGGTGGACGAATATGTTGCAGTAGAGTAGTGAAAGATTCTTGGCACTACTGGTGATCACTATCAAGTTTCTAACTATCTGTAGCAGAAAGCAGAAGTAAGAGCATTGCACATGGAGTCTGAATGGAGCTTTATGCATTGTGCACATAGTTTTAAAGTGCTGGGGAAAATGCTCACCATCATTGAGGATACAATGTTGGGGAGAGATTCCTTGAAGGGGCCTGGGATCCACATCTAGCGTAATGTTTGAAGACAAATGTCATGGTGTTAGTACCTAAGTCTGTGGCTCCCATGGAGTGAAGATAGAGGATGGCTTCCAACTCTCCACTTCACTCTAGTTAGGATGTGCTTCATCCTCCCTCCTGTCAGCTTCTCTCCTCTGTTCAATAAGTTGGGCTCTATAAGCAACTTAGGTTATCTAATCACATAGCTATAACTTAATTGGTCCTAGCTGCTAGTTGCTATAGTGATTGGGCCAGGTGCTTTGCTCATTAAGATGGGAGTATCTCACGAAGGTGGGAGGGGACAGCATGAGGAGAAGGTAGAGGCTGAAATGAAAATACTTTAAAAATTCCTCAGTGTGATTAAAATTCCATTTTAAACTGTTTTCTACTCTCTCCATGAAATTAGAATCTTAATCAGGATTAAAGCCTTTCAATGGAGATAATTCCAAGGCAAGGATAAGGCTCCACACAGTCAGGACCTATAGTAGTTACAGATAACAACATTGAAAAGACTCAGAGAAGGGTGAAGATCTGGATCTAAATGTCTATCAATACATAAATGGCTAAAGAAAATGTGGTATACATACGCAATGAATACTATTCATCCTTAACAGAGAAGGAAATAATGTTGTTCCAGACCATATGAATGAACGTAATGATGTGGGGTATTTTTTTCCTGTCTCGAATCTCATTTCATTATGCTTCTTTGGCTATGGCAACTTCTCTTGTTTTGATAACCTTGACAGTTTTGAAAATTCTTGGCCAAATGTTTTATACAGTGTCCATTAATTTATAGCTATGGTGTTTTGCTCATATTAGGATTATGGGTTTGGGGTTGAATAATACAGAGGCAAAGCACCATTCTCATCATAGCACATCAAGGGTACTTGCTAGCGATATGATTTAATGGTCCTGATATCAGCACTAGACCAATTGGCCAAGGCAGTACTCATCAGGTTTCTCCAACACAAACCGATTCTTTCCTCCTTTTTTGCTACTCCTGGCAAGGAAGTCACTATGAACAGCCTGCATGTACAGATTAAGAGTTATAATTTCCTACTTAAGAGATAGCATTGTAAATGATTTAGAATTTTTGTGCACAAAATATTTATCTTCTCTATTCAGTTTTTTATTTAAGAAATTATGCTAATAGGAATTTATGGATATTCATTTTAGACTCCAGGCAATAATCAAATAATACCTATTTAATTGTTCTAATTTTCCTAGCTTTGGCCATTAGGAATACTTTTTTTGTTGGCTGCTAGGTCCCTTTGATGTCCCTCATTATTTTAGGGGTTTTTTCCCCATTTGAGTTGGAATCCTTTAGATTGTTAAGCACTGCCTTACTTTCCTACACTGTAGTATACTTCTCATTTGTTTTCTGTATTTCTTCCCCCAGTAGCTGTATCAGCCATTTCTTTAAGAGTTCCTCTTCCTTTAAGTGGAGAATGGTATGAGAACTAAGATTTGCTGGTTAGGTGAGCTTATTACCACTGGAACAACGCACTAGGCTCTCTCAGGTGAGAGGAAAGAAAAAATACCTATAAAGTAGTTTCTCTATATCTACACGTGTATGCAGCACTGTCTGTATATTATGCTAAACATGTGTTCACAGTGGTATTTTCATCTCTAATCCACCACTACGTGGAATTCTACCTATTACACACACACACACACACACACACACACACTTTGACTTTAGGTTTGTACAAAGGCAGAATCTATAAACATTTAATAAATACATAGAACTTAAATGTTTATGTGGAAAATGGACATCAAACTTAAAGCATGAACAAAAATGAAAACTATGTATCAGAATAATATATAATACAGGTGTGATGGTTAATTGTTCATTTGGCATAATTTAGAATCACACAGGAAGAGAGTATCAATAAGGGATTGTCTAGATCAGGTTAGCCTATGGGCATGATGAAGGGACTATCCTGATTATGTTTACTGATGTGGGATAATCCATCCCACTGTGAGTGGCCTAATTCCTTGTACTTGGTTTCTGTAGAGAAGGTGCTGAGCACAAATATACATGCATACAATCACTTCTCTTTGTTCTTGACTGTGGATTTAAAGTTCCTGACCCTGACTTTGCCGCTATGGTGGACTATAATCTGAAATTGTGGGTAAAAACAAGTTATTTCTCCACTAGGTTGATTTTTATTCATTTTTATTTTAAAATATTTTTCATACAATATATTTTGACCATATTTTTGCTCCAATTTCTTCCAGACTGCTGGCTCTTGCAGTCTTTCTGATCCCTCCTCTGTGATATTCCCTGAGCCAGGCATAGGAGCTTTGCTGTAGATGTGTCCATTGGGGTTGAACACACCACAGTTGTGGATCTCTGTAAAGGTTTTCTATCTGCTGCAAGAAAGAAGGTGATGGGGAGAGCCAAATTTATCTCTGTATATGGATAAATATTTAGAGTACCGTTATAAATTATATTGGTTTAGTGAAGTGGCAGTAGCCAATTTCTTGGCCTCACCAGCCAAGGGTAACAGGGTAGGGTTACAGTACTGGGTATGAATTCCCTTCTGTTGGGTAGGCCTGAAGCACAGTCAGATGGCTGTTGGTTACCCCAGAATATAAGTGCCACTAATTTAACTTTCAGGAAATCTTGCCATTCTGGTCATTTTTATAAACATTACAGACAGGCACTACTAGTGATTACTTTCTCCTTTGGCAGCTTGAATAATTCCTTTCAGTACTATGAGAGCTAGTCTATTCCTCCAAATCCCGTATGTGTTTCTTTAGCGATATGTTCTTTACCTTTTGTATCTGGGAGGCTACCAAGGGCAATAACAAGAGCCTTTCATTTGGAGGAGGTGTTTCTTGAACTCCCCTGACCAACAACTCAAAAAGAAGTTTCCATATTATTTGATTCTCAAAATACTCAATATTATTAATATGTTTGCTGATAAGATGCATTTAAATAATAAAAAATAAGAGAGAGAGAGAGAGAGAGAGAGAGAGAGAGAGAGAGAAGTTTCCCATGTCTGGAACTAAAATTTTTCCTAGATAGTTCTCTTGGGGGAATATTGTCATCTCAATGAGCATAACTTCAATTAAATATATTTTTATACATACTTATAATATATATTATATATTTTATAAATATATATTTATACATGTATAAATTATATAAGTATATATATTATATATGTATATATATACTTATATAATTTTAAGCAGACATAAAATAATATGATTACCCATGTCTTTTTTCAACCTTCTTAATATTACTCATCCCACTTCCCTCTCCTTTCTGTTGCTCTCCTTTCCCCCACCAGAGGTATATCGCTCTCCACCCTTATTTTTTCCATTTCCTCATTTTAGCACCTGTGTCCTATTATTCCCAATAGAAATGAAAGTAGGACAACAGGTTAACAATTCACACACAACCACAGAATCACGTTGAATAATTATTATCTGAAAAATTGAATTTCATGAATATCAACAAGAAAAATCATAATCAAAGAGAGAGAGACCATTTTATTCAATGTCATTTAGGCTTTTGAAGACACATAAGTGTACTATCATTTTAAATTTAGCTCTTACATTTTTGTGGTGTTGGAGATTAAACTCAGGGCCTTGCAAATGATAAACAAAAGCTCTCCTACTGAGCTACATCCCCAGCCTGCAATATAGCTTTTAAATAGAAATTTAAACAGTGATTAAATATCACTTCTTATGTATGTGAACAATTTAAGTGATGAGGTTTGGGAAAAATGTACTCTGGGAAATTGCTTGAGGGAATACAATTTGGCACAATTTTTTTGTGTGACAAATACAGCAGCATCCATGAAATACATCATCAAATATACACAGATACACATAGGTGTGTGTTACGGTACTGCAAAAATCATGAAATCACGTGTACATGTTCAAATAAAAAATCAGTTAAATAATCATGATAGGACTATATTATGAAATACTATAAAGGATGGGGTATATATTTACTTTTCTCAGAAGTATTTGTGGCTTCTAAGTGTCTATTACCATGCATATCTGGTTATTCTAACACAGTTATTATAATCACATCTTTTTAAAAAATAATGTTGATTGGTATGTACTCATATGATTCATTTCTACTTTGGAAAGGCTTTTAGCAGATAAAGATAACTGTCTATAACTACATTCTAAATACTTATTAGCATCCACTGGTATGGCTGGTGAGTAGTCTCCAGTAAACAGTACATATGTACCTCTTATTGCACATAACTTACTAACATTTAGAGGAGGTTTTTGCCTCTACATAAATTTGAGAGGTCCTATACAGCATTTCTGGTGGTTGTAAGTCTGTTTGAATTTGTTAATAACCTGCCAAGAAAAAGAACTGTCATTTTATATTCACTTTTCCATTTCAACTATTTTCTTATAATAACTAAATTCCCTTCTAATATAATTTATAATATATTTAAACTGATAAAACAGAAAGGGGGAACATAAATGCATTATATTCTCACTAAAATATTATAGCTATCTTTCTCAAGTATGAATCAAAGGTCTAAGCACTTAAATTGTTAACAAACTGAAGAGAATGGGTATCAGAAAAGATTACTTTTGTTAAAATCATGAAAATAGCACATTATGCAAAACCAGAAGGCAAGGAGTAGAGTGTCAAATTAAGTGAAGGTCAGTAACTGGTAAAAGAAGTTGTTTGGTTTTATTTAACAGGTCGTGTGTGTGTGTGTGTGTGTGTGTGTGTGTGTGTGTGTCTGTCTGTCTGTCTGTCTGTCTGTCTGTCTGTCTGTCTGTCTGTCTGTGTCTGTGTTTTAAGCTGGTTTGCACATGACAGATGCTAAGAAATTGAGTACCTGAAACAAGAATGTCTCTTCTCTCCCTAAGAAGTTATTAATCTTTCCCTACATACAACATAATGCTTCAGTTATTCTGGTGGTTTGAATGAGACTGGCCCACACAGACTTACATATTTGAATACTCAGGTTCCCGTATAGATATAGATATAGATATAGATATAGATATAGATATAGATATAGATATAGATATATAGATATACACACACACACACACAGAGGGAGAGAGAGAGGCTACAATTCAGAACAATGGCAACACCGAATGCTAGCAGAGATGTAGGGAAATGGGAACTCTCATTCACTGCTGTGGGATGCAAAATGATAGACATTTTAGAAGAGTAGCAGTTTTCAACAAATCTAAACATAATTTTCTCATTTGATATGGTAATTATACTTCATTTATTCAAAAAATTAAAAATGTACATCTATATATTCAATCTCTAGTACTGAAAAATAAAAACAAAAATTTATGTCTACACAAAACCTGCTCACAAATGTTTCTTGAAGTTTATTATACAATTGTCAACTCTTGGACACAAATAAGATATCCTTTAGTAGGTAAAGGGATAAGCTGAATGTATGTTCATGTGATGTATTTATATAGCTGTAGTCTGCTTTAATTTGTAATTCTCAGACATGATAGTCAACATCACTTTTTAAATGCTTCTCTGGCATATGTAAATTTTGGTGAGATGTCAGTTTATGTCCATTTCCCCATTTTAAAACTGAGCTTCTGATTTTCTTTCTGGCTATGAAGCCTCAGGAGAGAACCTAGACTAAAGGAAGATTGAAAGCAATATCAAATGATACCAAAGTATAGCCATTATTTGGGTCCTGACTTCATCTTATTTTTAAAAGATATATTATTCTCTCTCTCTCTCTCTCTCTCTCTCTCTCTCTCTCTCTCTCTCTCTCTCTGTGTGTGTGTGTGTGTGTGTGTGTGTGTGATGCATGCAAATGTGTGGAAGATCCCATAAAGGCCATAAATGGGTGTTGTTTCTCATAGAGCTAGAGTTCCAGGTCTTTGTAAGCCACACAGTATGCATGCTAGAAATCAAATTCATGTCATCTGCAAGAACAATGCATGTTATTAACCACTGGGCTATATCTTCAAACTGTCAAAGAATATTATAAGTGAATAATTGACTTTTAGGTAGGGATTTGAGGGAATATTTTATAATAAGGCTGTTTAAGAATGATAAGTGAGGGGGCTGGTGAGATGGCTCAGCGGGTAAGAGCACCCTACTGCTCTTCTGAAGGTGATGGGTTCAGGTCCCAGCAACGACATGGTGGCTCACAACCATCTGTAACAAGATCTGGCTCCCTCTTCTGGAGTGTCTGAGGACAGCTACAGTGTACTTACATAAAATAAATAAAATAAATCTTTAACAAAAAAGAATGATAAGTGAATATGTTTTCTTTTTTCTTAAAATTTTAATTATTTAAATGCACTTTATACATCAAACAT
Organism: Mus minutoides; assembly: GCA_902729485.2. NCBI lineage: Eukaryota > Metazoa > Chordata > Mammalia > Rodentia > Muridae > Mus > Mus minutoides. The sequence continues at coordinate 482,724 of LR753327.1, read as the reverse complement.
ATTAATAATATTGAGTACTTTTAGAATCAAATAATACATAAAAATTTGTTCAACTTTTATAATTATATCTGTTAATACCCTAAAATATCATTAATGAATATTTAATACTATCCATATAACTGAGGATCCTATATCTAATATTGAAAACTAAATTGTTTCCAAACATACAAAATTTTCTTTGAGAATTAAGCATAGTAAAAGAGCAAAAAATATATTTTCTTAACAGTCTTTTTCTTTTTGTTTTGTTTGTTTGTTATTTTTGTGGTTTTGAGACAGGGTTTCTCTGTGTAGCTCTGGCTGACCTGAATCTCACTCTGTAGACTGGGCTGGCCTTGAACTTGGAGATCTGCCTCCTAAGTGCTTTGATTAAAGATATGTGCTGCTACCACTGTCAGGCAACAACCCTTTCTTTTAAAGTAGCTCTTCTCCAGGCTGGAGAGATGGCTCAGTGGTTAAGAGCACTAACTGCTCTTCCAGAGGTCCTGAGTTCAATTTCCAGCAACCACATGGTGGCTCATAACCATCTATAATGGGGATCTGATGCCCTCTTCTGGTGTGTCTGAAGGCAGAGACAGTGTACTCACATGAAATAAAGCATCTGTTCTCAATCTTTGAACCATAACACCTCTGGGAGTCTTTCACAGAGGCCACATATTAGATCCTACATATCAGATATTTAAATTAGGATTTATAACTATAGGAAAATTATAGCTATAAAGAAGCAATGAAATAATTATATGGTTGGGGGGTCACTACAACATAAAGAACTGTATTAAAGGGTCAAAGCATTACGAAGGTTAAGAGCCACTATTTTAGAGACACATACTCAAGATATAAGGGTAAAAGTGATGATCCTCTGAATATATTTTTAAAAACTCCAGAAGAGGGCTGGTGAGATGGCTCAGCGGGTAAGAGCACCCGACTTCTCTTCCGAAGGTGATGAGTTCAAATCTCAGCAACCACATGGTGGCTTACAACCACCCGGAATGAGATCTGACGCCCCCCTCTGGTGTGTCTGAAGTCAGCTACAGCGTACTTATGAATAATAATAATAATAAATGAATCCTTGGACCGGAGAGAGTAAGTGGCACCGACCGGAGCGAGCAGAGCCCACTGGAGCGAGCGGGGCCGACCAGAGCAAGCAGAGCCCACTAAAGCGAGCGGGGCCGGCCGGAGCGAGCGGGGCAAGACCAGAACGGCCAATGTTTAATTATTGAAGACAAGTTTGTAACAGGTATAAGAATGAGTGTTACATTTTATCTAGCTTTGTATATGCTTAAAATTTTGTGTAATAAAATGCTTAATTTAAAAAATAATGGGAAGCTGGGTATTTTGGCATGTGTCTGTGATCCCAGCACTCAGGAGACAGAGGCAGGATGATTGTAAGTCCACACTAGACTACAACTTCCCTCTTCCCCAAATAGACGACATATATGAGAAAAAAATCTACAGATAAAAACTGAGAAAAGAGTAGAAATTTGATCAATGAACACAGAAGACAGCCCTGGAGCAGAGTCATGCACAGATGGAACTTTGATATATAACACAGAAAATACTGAAGATTACTGGGGAAATATAAGGTCGCTTAGCAAATGGAGATAGAAAATTTGGCTGTATCTAATTTTAAAATGGAAACCTACTCCAGATAAAGAAGTTAGATAGAAAACAAAGTCCTTTAAACTTTTAAGTGAAACTATGGGCAAACATCTTTTAGACCTTGGCATACAGAACTATTTCTCAAAAGGACATAAAAGCTCTATCTACAAAATACAAGTAAAGTTAATATAAAATCAAAAACTTTTTATTAAAAAACTTTAAGAAAATGAGGATAAGCTTCAAGATGGGAGCAGATATCTACCATGTATTTAATCAATAAAGCATTGCCATTACTTACACATCAACAGCAAAAGATAAATGATAAACAAATGGGGGAAAGAACAAACGTGTTTCATAGAAGAGGAAAAACATAAGGCCAATATTCCATGTGAAATGAATCTCTCCTTGGAAATTAAAGAAAAGCAAACCATGGTTAAAACTACAAAAATACTTAACAAAAGGAATAGTATATGACAGACTATGGGAGAATATATGGGTCATTGGGCTTTCTTACACATTGCTGCTGAGATTATAAATTTAAATTCCCCCCTAAAAAATTGCATTGTCCACACTTGAACATGAACTGGCCATTCTTCTAGTTATACAGTTAAAAACTATGTTGAACATAGAAAGGAACCAATACTGTAAAAAGTACATATAAGCACTATTTGTAGAACAACAGTCAAAATTTTTTTAAAAATCCTAAGAACACAAGAATTGTTAAATACACTGTTGGTGCATTCCAAAAATGCAACAGTATCAAATAATGTACTAGAAGTACATATTGCAATACAGACTGACCATAGTAAGATAATGTGTGAGAAAACCAAAGTCTCAGGAAAAAAATCATATATAAATAACATTATCTTGCTTTGTTGAACTAACTAAATTCAAAAGCATACAAGAGTATAAAGTACAAATTTCATGTTTAGATATGAAATTTACAAAGCAGAAAAACAAGATAACAATAATAAGAAAATCTAGGACAAAGATGAGTTCTTGGGATGAGGCAAGAGGACAAACAATGGTCAACATATAGTAACCATGTAGTTATTTTTAATATTCAGCAGTCAGATTGAGAGGTTTCTAGCATTATTTTCCTTTGTAGAATCGTTATTAGTTCTTTGAGAATGTTAGAAGCACAGTTTGATCATATTTACCCTCTTGCCCAGTTCCTCCCAGATCCAACCCCTTTTAGCCACCTGAGTTAGGTTTCTGTTGCTGTGATAGAACACTATAATCAAAAGCAATGTGGGCATGAAAGGCTTCATTTCTTCTTACACTTCCAAGTAACAGTTCATCACTGAGGAAAATCAGAGGAGGAACTCAATGAGTGCAGGAACCTGAAGGGAAAAAAAAAAAAAGGAAAGGAAAGGAAACCATGGAGGAGTGCTGCTTCCTGGCTTGCTCAGACTGTTTTGTGTGGGTTTTTTTTTTAATTGCACCAACTAGCCCAGAGATGGAATTGGTCACTGTGAGATGGGTCCTCACATACCAACCATCAATCAAGAAAAGTGTACCACAGGCTTGCACACTGGTCAGTCTTGTAAGGTAATTCATTCTCTCTCTCTCTCTCTCTCTCTCTCTCTCTCTCTCTCTCTCTCTCTCTCTCTCTCTCTCTCTCTCTGAGATTTCCTTTTAAAATGACTCAAGATTGTGTCAAGTTGACATAAAACTTTCCAGCATACCTCCTGACTTTGTATTTTCTTTTTCTTTTTTAACCCATCAAGTTGAATGTATGCTGTGTGCACATGACATCCTTTCACCTGTGTGCCTCAGAAAAGCATCATTGGACATAACTAACTTTCCATTTCAAATATATTCTTAGATGTACCACTTTCTACTGGAACATGGGTCAGCTGACCAGGGCTTAACGTTACAGTAAACTAATTTTCCTTATCTTATCAACTATGAATTGCCAATAACTCTTCTGGTAGGACTGAGACTTCATGATCACCTCTCCTTTCCTTGATGGGATTTAGTATAATGTAAGTTTGCATGGGCCTTGTGCATACTATCATAATCACTCAAAGTTTACATTTCAACTGTCCTACTGTGTGCCAAGAGGTGCTATTTCTATGTAGTTATCCTCTACAACTGTCTCTAACATTAATTCCTCACCTCCTTTCTCAATGATCCCTGAGCCTTGGGAGGAGGGGTGTAACAATAGATGTCCTGTTTAGGGTTTGACATTGTACAGTCTATTATTCTCTGTACATTGACCAGTTGTAGTTCTCTGTGTTAAGTACCATTTATTGCGAATAAAAGCTTCTCTGATAAGAGTTGAGGGATGCATTAATCTATAAGTATAATGATAAGTCATTATTAGTTAGTTTAATATTATGTTTCTCTCCTAGGGCATAGAGCCTTTATAGCCACAAGTTCTTGGCACAATAATGGTGCCAGTGGTATGGATTTCATCTTGTAGATCAGAGCTTAAATCCAATTAGAAAGTGGTTGGTTACTTCCATAATGTCCATCCCACTGTTTTGCTAGTGGATATCTCTTGACAGACCAGTTATTGTGGTTCACAGGGTTCATAGGTGGGTTAAACTAATGATTTTTTTATCTTTCAGTAGCATGAATAGCATCATCCATCACTATGAAAGCTACCCAGTAGGGATGAAGCTTCCAGGTTAGCACCACCTTGATTTATCCATGTTCTGTAACTCAAGTATGTGGTGTCTTCAGCAATAGTATTTAACTTACTGTAAGGTTCTGCAACTGACTAAATAGCATCATTAACAGCCCAAGCTTTGGGGAGGTGGTTTATGGAACCTCATTGTCAACAATTCCAAAAGAGCTAACCCATTCTTGGCACTGGCAATTTTAATTTTTTTTCAGCCGGAAGGGACATCATGATCCCATTGCAGAGTAACTCCAATTTTAACTCTTTTTATGTATGTATATGCATATATTTTAGGAAGGTTCTACAGTAGTAACTTTCCACATGACTTTTTTTTGGACAGGTCTTTAGTGGTGTTTATCTCTCCCCATGTCACTTTTTCTACCCTGCCCTCCCACCCTCACCCCAACTTAACCCTTCTTGTTCAGTTATTCCCCATTAGCCCTTTATGCCACTGAGTTCTAACTCCCCTCCCTGGAAAGGTCCCCAGCCCCTTCCTAATTTCCTGATGAAATTAGGTATTCTATATGGCTATTTCAAATGAAACATATATACCTATAGATTCAAAACTAACATGTGTAAGTAACAGAAACATGTGAAGGTTGCCTTATGTGAATGGGTCATCTCACACTGAGTGATTGTTTCCAACTCTATTTGCTTGCAAACTTCATAATTTTGCTTTTTGTAATGGCTGAGCACTCTTTGATTATATAAATGTACATTTCCATTATCCATTCATCAGTTGATGGACATCTAGGCTGTTTCCATTTCCTGATTATTATGAAGATAGCAGCAATAAACAGGCCAGAACAAGTGTCTCTACAGTAGGAAACAAAGTCCTTTGGGTATACACCCAAGAAGGGCATAGCTGGATCATGTGGTAGATCTAAGTTTTGCTTTGTGAGGAACCTACAGCTGATTCCATAGTGGCTCCACCAGTTCATGCTCCCACAAGCAATGAGTGTCCCCCCTTTCACATCTACTTCAACATTTATAGTCTTTTTCTTTCTTTTCTGGATCTTAGCCATTCTGACTGGGGTAAGCTGAAATGTCAATGTTGTTTTAATTTGCATCTCCCTGATGCCTAAAGTGATTGAACATTTTTAAGTGTTTCTAAAGATTTTGAACATTTTCAAGTGTTTCTAAAGGTGCTGACCATTTTTTAAATTTTCTCAGTCATTTGTATTTCATTTTCTGATAACTCTATTTAGTTCTGTGCCCCATTCTAAAATTCATTGCTTTTTGATGTTGTTATTGTACTAGTTTAAAAATTGAGTGAGAAAAATCAGTCCCTAATAATCAAACATTGGCCTGACAGCTGTTGAAAGCTTTCCTAGTGCTCATAGCAAGGCTGAGTTATTCTGTAGCAGACATAAAGTATCTCCTAAAATATCAGCACCAGACAAGGTCTTTTTGAAAAAAGAATGTAAGGACAAGACTGCTCTGTAAATTTGTCTAACCACAAGGAAATACAAGGAAATGTTCTAACCTATGAAATACTAAAACTTCTTCTCTCAGTTAATAGATGAATGATTCTTATTCTTTACCAATTATAATTCAACTTCAACCCCAGACTAGTCAGCTCTCTATATAAGATATATTAACATATATAACTATCCAATAATCTCTGTTTCTTTATAGCATCCAATCCAGAGTCTTTTTTTTAATCACCCAGCAAAAGTCTAAATTATATTATAATGCCTTTAAAACCCCTTCTGAATGTTCTACCCCTAGAACATTTGACTCCCTGAGCTGGGAAAAAGGCTGGTTTCCTAGGTCCAATAAGGATACTACAGCTACACAGGCGTTTTTTTCTGGCTTTTGTTTCATTACACCTCAAAATTGTAGCAGTCCTATGGGAAAGGCTGAGATCCAACAAAAATGGCTATTACTAGTTTTGGTAAAAATGAAATAAACTGGTTTTTTCTATGTTCACATATTTTATGTAATGTCTTCTTAATGCAGATGAATGTTGTGGATGGGGATTACAGAAACAGACTCTGTTTTGCCAGTACCAAAAAGAAAAAAGAAGGAAAAAAAAAAAACCTAACAGAGACCAGAAAAATAATTAGAGACCTGAGGCTAAAAGCCTCTTGAGTTATCACTATCTGGTGTTCTACTTTTCTAACTAAAAATCTTATTCCTTTCACATTCTGTTTGAGTGTTATTTTATAACATTTTCATGTGCACTGGGTAAACAAGAAAAAACCTAGGACCCTGAAGGAGATGCACTGAGGAGTCTAACTCCAAATTCAGTTTATTAGAGGAAAAGGTCAAAGAAGGAAGCAATTATGAAAACAGCAGCACTACCAAAAGGGAAAATGACCTCCAGATGCAGAGGGGCCTGAAAGACTTCCTAGTGACCCAAGCCAGCACATTAATGACCAACCTTCTCTATCTTCTCATCCAGTATCTCCGGTTTCCAGCAAGTGTTTTTCAGCATGACTAGAGATAAACAATCTGCATTCTCTGCTTGAACAGTTGTGGAGATGAGGGCAGGATGGGACTTCTCTCCATTTTGTCACAATTTCTTACATCTTCCACAGTCTACTAACAGGAGAAAGGGGCTCCTGAAGATAACCTATGGAGTTTTATATGAAGGGCATAGCTTCCAATGAAAGCAAAGTAGAATACTTGTGGACTTTGATAGCTCACATGCTAAAATTAAATAATACAGAGAAAATTGGCCATGTTACTGTGCAAGTAGGATACATGAATCTGAAAAGTGTTCTAGCTTACTTCTCTGTCATAACAAAAACATCATGATGGGTGAGTTAACAACAAAAAGTTATCAGCTTTCAAAAGGGGAAGTGGATGCTGGGATTTAGGTGTTGGTCACTTTAGTTTTTTCTGAGACCTCTCTCCACACATGCAGATGGCCATAATCCCACTGTGCCAACATATGGGGTATTCTCTATGAACACATAAATATGTGTCTTAATATTCTCTTGTAAGGACACAGGTCTTACAGCCTTTGGGCCATCCACATGACTCAATCATTCTGAGTTGATGGGGGATAGGACTTCACCTTATGAATTTGAGAGGGTTAGAGTTCAGTCCATCCATAAAAAATTGCATTTTAAGTGAAGTTAAATTCAAACACACACAAACTATTTAAATAATACAGTTGAAAAAAAACAGTAATGAGAGAATAATAAATATATTCAGAATATATTATATTATAAACACCTTTAATATTATTTAATTTTAACTTAGAGTGATTAGAAAACCTACATATGATATGGTTTGGTATTTTATATTTGAAAAAATTTATACAGAGATTTACATAAAATGTCAGCAATACCTTAATACCATATTGTAATTATCAGAATACAGATTATGCTCTGAGTGTCCACAATTCTCAAAGAGGAAGGAAGCATCACCCTCTTGTGTGATGGTTCATTTTGTCTTTTGGATAGGTAAAGTCCAAGGAGAATAGTAAAGTGCACCTCTGGGTATACCTTCGAGGCTGTTTCAAAATAGGATTAATTAAGGGAGAAGGTAGAGGGGAAAATAATTACACCAGTGAAATTGGGCTTCCTAACCTGAATGTGGGGTGCAGACTGGGATCAGGTGGAATAAAAGAAGAAAAAGAGAAAGCACAGGCGTGTTCTCTTGGCTTCCTGACTGCATTGGTGTGACCACATATTCCCTTCCATGAAAGGGCTGAAAGCCTGGAAAGTGGTAAGCCAAAGAGTCAAAGAGATGGCTCAATCAGTGGCTAGGAAAACTCGCTGCTCTTCTGAAGGACCCAGGTTCAATTCCCAGCATCCACAGTGGTGCACTATCACCTGAAACTCCCTATTCTGGCCTCCAGCAGACATACTCATGTTGTACAGACATACATGAGGGCAAAACACTCTGTACTGGCTAGGTTTGTGTCAACTTGACACAGCTGGAATTATCACATAAAAGGGAGTTTCAGTTGGGGAAATGCCTCCATGAGATCTAGCTGTGAGGCATTTTCTCAATTAGTGATCAAGGGCCCCTTGTGGGTGGGACCATCTCTGGGCTGGCAGTCTTGGGTTCTATAAGAGAGCAGGCTGAGCAAGCCAAGGGAAGCAAGCCAGTAAAGAACATCCCTCCATGGCTTCTGCATCAGCTCCTGCTTAAGTTCCAGTCCTGACTTCCTTTGGTGATGAACAGCAGTATGGAAGTGTAAGCCGAATAAACCCTTTCCTCCCCAACTTGCTTCTTGGTCATGATGTTTGTGCAGGAATAGAAACCCTGACTAAGACACACTCCTATACATAAAATTAAATTTAATTTAAATTCTACAACAAAACCTGTGAGTCAAAATAAATTATTTCTTCTTTTTTTTTCATCACATAGGCATCTCATCTTTATTTTTTTCATATTTTTTATTAGATATTCTCTTAATTTACACTTCAAATATTATTCCGAAAGCCCCCTTCTTCTTTTAAGTTGTTCTGTGAGATACTACATTATGGTAAAGAAAACTCCAACTAACACACTCTGAAAGTAGTGTATGTATCAAATGCACAAGTAATGAGACTGCCTAAAAAGGTTTATCTGCCCAACCATTTCTTCATGGCAAGACCAATTCTGCATTTACTCCACCTTTTGAATGGCAGACACTTCTCTTTAATTTCACCATTTGCTTTGTCATATTTCTCAGGAAAGACTAGGAAAAGATGCCAGTACAGAAATAACATTTAAACTTATTAAGAGGAGCAAGCCTTAAATCCTTGCAGCTTCGATGGAGAGAGGTCAGATCCCATGGGACTCCCTGACCTTTTCACAGGAACTTCCTTAGGACTATTCCATGAGACATAGTCTTCAGCTTCTCATTGCCTAGACAGCAAGAATATTAGAGAGGCAATAGGAGCGAAGTGTTAGGCATTTAGTAGATTCTAGGTGTGTCATGGCTAGAAACTTCAAGGGCACCAAAAATAACAATGTGGAGAAGAATATGGGAAGTGTTAGAGGATTCCTAGATCCCTCTCCATGTCTAAGTGTTGAGGATATGTTGAGAAGCAAATATTCAGTTCAGATTTTCGAAGTACTTAAAAATGATGAACATTACACAAAAATTTTAGTTTGGATATCCACTGGAAAAGTGATTCTGGTCTTCCCCTGTAGGCACAGGCACAAATAGAACTTTCTCTTTCTAATTTTACAAAGTCTAATTCTAATAATTTCATATATTAAGAGATCCTGGGAGCAGAGGTGGGAGTAATTATCTAAGGAAATAGCCGTGGCATCTCCAGCAATAAAACTGATTCACCTGTTAGGATGGCGCTCATATTGCCACCAGAAGACCTCTTCCTCCACTCCATTCTGAGTTCTGAAAAATTAAACCCCAGATTATGCCTACACATGTGCATGCACTGTGACAGTCCTGGGAGCGGTGGCATGCTGACATTTGCTAAACCTCAAACTCCCCTTACAGGCATGCCCATTCACAAATTTAAATCTCTGTATTCTAAAATGCAATTCCTAGGAGGTCTTCTAATGGCACTTGTCAAAGAAAGCCATGTAAATGATGCATTAAAGTACCATATGTGTCTCACAGTCTGGTGCTATTTTGAAGCCACCTGTAAGTGAAGAGGCCATCTTATACTTTGGCATCTTAACATTGCATCTTTAGCCTTCCATTGGAACCAATTAGATAGAGAGATATTATCACCATGCTGAAAAACCATAGAAGCAGGTAGACAAAATGGTTTTTGCTAAGAATAAGAATGGTTTTTGCTCTGCCCAGGACACATTCCCCAGCAAATAAAACAGCTCTTTTCTAAATACACTCAAGTAAAAACTTGGGAAATTTAAAAAATCTGAGAAGGAACCATAAAGAATGAATTGTACATTACGATACGTTGCCTCCATAAACTTTATTAAACTTATCAAATAAACAGCTAGGAAAATGGCTCATCCAATAAACTATTTTCCATGCAAGCATAAGGACCTGAGTTCAGATCCCTGGTGCCCATATGACAAGCCTGTTATCTTTGTTAGGGTTTTTCTTGCTGTGATGAAACACCATGACCCCCCAAAAAATTGGGAAGGAAAGGGTTGATTTGGCTTACACTCCATATCAGTGTTCAGCATCAAGGAAGTAATTACAGCAACTCAAACAGAGCAGGAACCTGGAGGCAGAAGCTCGTTCAGAGACCATGGAGGGGTACTGCTTACTGGCTTGCTCCTTGTGGCTTGCTCTGCCTGCTTTCTTATAGACTCCGAGGCCACCTCTCAATAGATGGCACCACCCACAGTAGCCTGGGCTCTTGCCCATCAATTATTAAGAAAATGCCCTACAGGCTTACCTACATATGGATCTTATGAGGGCATTTTCTCAATGAGGATCCTTCCTCTCAGATGACTATGGTTTGTGTCAAGTTGCCATAAAACTAGCCAGCACACCTGTCATCTCATGCTGTGGAAGTGGACACACAGATTCCTTGGTTTGCTGGCCAGCCACTCTTCCTGAATCTGAGAATTCCAGGTTCAGAGAGCACTTGTCTCAAAAAAATAACATGGAGCATGAATGAGGATGACATCTGATGTTAGCCTCTGGCTTCCATACATATGCCAGCACACCTGCATGCACACACATACACAAGTACACATGTGAACATATACATACATGTATAAAAATTAGAAAACACATAGAATACATACACACATATATACTACATAAAATTTTTTAAAATCTAGAAAAAAAGTGCAGGGAAGGAGGATTATTGTAGTAGTGACAATTTTTGACCAGGAAATCTGTGTTTAAAAGGTCAGGCAGGAAAATTAATTCCAATTCAGTATGTATTTAAGTTTATTTATTAATGTCTTATGCTGTTTTTGAAACAGGGTTCACTATGAAACCCCAAGTAGCTTAGAACTTAAGTTACTATGTAGACCAAGATAACCTTGAACTCACAGAGACCCCACCTCCGCCTCTTGGTTGCTGGGGTTACCCCATTCCCATTATATTTTATTAGTTCTTTTTTACCAGGAAGAAATGAATATAGCTAGAAAGGACTAGGAGTGAGGAAGAGGGAAGAAAGGGCATAGCAAGTGATTAGGAAATGTTTTTCCCCGGGGGGGGGGGGCATTAAGGAACAGTGTGTGCTCTTTTCGGCTGCTGATGGTCAAAGTTAAAGAGCCTGGGAAAGGGGGGAAAGCTTGTTTGATTTTATCAAGTTAAGGTACTAGGCACACTGTCCCAATTGGTCAAGGGTCAGGGAACACAGACAATTCAACTAATAACTTAGAAAGCAATGGCTGTGACTGGCTTTGTTATAGGGAAACATGGCAGTCCTATACAAGTCACATGCAGAAGGTTGGTTCTTGGGCAATAAGTCTCCTAGAATACAAAAACTGTGGAAAGCTTTTCATAATGTTTTTGGTTAGTTGGTTGGTTGGTTGGTTGGTTGGTTGGTTGGTTGGTTGGTTTTGTTTTGTTTTGGTTTGGTTTTTTTGCCATTCTGGGGATTGAATTTGGGATTTTGAACACGCTAGACAAGGACTTTACCATCTCCAGGAACCCAGAAAGGCATTAACTGGCCCTGTCTTCCAGAATCATTAAGTTCAGGTATAATTCAATATTGTCAGACCTTCCTTTCATTAAACATGAATGCTATTTGTTGCCAGGCAACTCAAGCGAACATAAACCTCCTGACCTGTGGCAAAGCAGGGCCTCTGAGCATTTCACCAGATGTTCTTAACTTCCTGGTCAAGGTTTGTCCGGGTAGTAGGCCAGCCCGTGCCCTCTCTGCTGCAGAAATGAGCCCTTGAAGGTGAGGGATACAAGTCACCAGTGGGAAGATGGGCTGACAGAAGGAGAGAGACTTGATGTAGAGGACTGAGTAAAGATCCTGTTTTAATAATGTGAGTGGAAATGACAATAACGGGTGACATTTACTTAGCACTTACTTTATGCCAGACAGCACCATCAAATACTGTGCCTTTTCCCTCTAATTATCCTTAAAGCATAACTTCTCAGGATGGGGTATTTGTGAGGGAGAGCAGGAGTGGGGGCTGCCAATTAAAGCAGCTGCCTTTGCTTCTGCAACTCTTTCCAAGCCCTCCAGCCCCTCTGCGCAGCCTGAGGATCCTTTTACTGACAGTTGGTTTCCCGGCGCAGCTGTTTCTCTCACAATTACTTCCCTGTTTAATTTTCTTCTTTACTAGTCCACAGTCCTGTTTAAAATGTCTCCTTCGAAACGTTTGCTTGGTGTTTTCTTTCTGTTTGGTTTCTTCCAGCTTCACTGGGGTTCATCTGCCCCACGATACTCCCGCAGAAAATGTGTAATTTGATATTTTAGTGAAGTCCTGCTGTAAAAGAAAAGTGTATCTTTGACTTCCCCACTTCCCTTTGTAATTATTTTCTACTTCTGTAGCATTATATCTAGTCTTCCCTTCTCCAACAAATACACTGGCTTCCTCCTATATATTCTTTCACCTATAGGCAGAAAGCAACATCTATCTTGAATAAAATAAACTTCTCTAAAATACTGATAAACACAAGGACTTCAGCTCTCACATTTATATTTAGACAGTTCAGTTCACTGGATCTCTTTGCTTCTCCAGCTATGTCTTGGTGTCTCCATCTATAAAGTGTTGGTAATAATAGTCATACTTCATAGAGTTATTATGAATCCTTCCTTCTTTCCTTTCTTCCTTCCTCTTTCTTTATTTTTCATTTCTTTTTCTGATTGTATGTTTGTTTGGATAGGGTTCCTCTGTGTAGTCCTGGCTGTCCTGAAATTCACTCTGTAGACCAAGCTAGGGAATTCGACTGCCCCTGCCTCCCCAGTGCTGGGATTAAAGGTGTGCCCCACCACCATCTTGTTATGAATCCCAAATGAGTCAATTTATATAAAGAGATAATTTTAATGTCTGACATAGGGCAAGAATTCAGTGACCATTTGCTGTTGTTTTCACTACCAGCACTATGAAGTTCCCTGGTGGCCAT
>LR753327.1:359570-467070 GCA_902729485.2 Mus minutoides | reverse complement strand
AGGCAAAAGCACTAATGAAACCTAAGCCCTAAATGAAACAAAACTTGGTAATCCTAGAAGCTTAGAGTGTACAGCAATGAAGGTGTGGATGAAGAAGCCAGTGGTTCTCATTCTTCCTAATGCTGTGACCCTTTAACAGAGTTCCTCGTGTGGTGATCTACAACCATAAAATTATTTTTGTTGCTATTTCCTAACTGTAATTTTGCTACTGTTATGAAATTGTAATGTAAATATTTTTGGAAATAAGGGTTTGCCAATGTCATCCCAACACACTGATCTAGGTTGTCTTCCTTCTCAGAAAGAAAAAAACAAGGAAATCAAAGCAAATCAAACCAAGTCCAAGCAGAGGCTCTTTAAAATAACATTGCCAGAGTCTGGGAAAGACCCAAAGATTTGGCATCAACCAAGCAAATAGAAAAGGCATCGCTAAATTGACAGGTAGTGGTATTGGACCCACTCTTGCATGGCATCCTTTCCGGAGAACTCTGTGATTGTTTGTTTTGGTCTTGAAGAGTCAACCCTAGCACTCAGTTCTCTCCCTTGAACAGGAAGAAGTAGAGCACAATCAATTTCCCTGCTACTGTGTACAGCTTTTCTGTACCTTTTTTTTAAATTCAAGGCATTCATCTTTACTGTACTTGGCATTCATCTTTACTGAACTTGGAACTAAGCGGGGGTGGGGGGATTATTCAGTACTGCTTGCACGAGCTGCAGGAAAACTAGAGAACCACACTCATCTGAGACATGTTGTCATATGTGAAGGCAAACAACGGGCCTTCGAAAACACAAAGAAGCTGAAGAAAAAATGTCCAGGACATGAGGGTCTGGAACAGCTGTCATATGCATATTGGAACTCATGAAAGTTATAGGAATGATAAGGCATCTTGTGTGCTCAGAAAACAGCCTAGGGAAATGTAATCTTGTCCCCTGTGGTAGTCTTTAGTTTCAGAACTTGTTAACTTGTTAAGGGCTGTCCCAACAAAGACCAAATCTGCAAAGCCTTGGAAAGCTTATAAACTTCAAAGAAACCCTTTAAAACATTATCAAAGGGCCTGGCATATTTTAGTGGGTAAAGCACTTGTATTGTAAACAGGATGACCTGAGATTACAGTAAACTTGAAAGTAAGACAATTGAAATTATTGACTTCAGGCAACAGACCCAAATGAAGAAAAAACAGTCTAGGAAATCTATTTTAAAGGCTTAGCTCATAAAATTGATGAGACCAGAAACTACAAAATGAAGAAGAAGAAGAAGAAGAAGAAGAAGAAGAAGAAGAAGAAGAAGAAGAAGAAGAAGAAGAAGAAGAAGAAGAAAGAGAGAGAGAGAAAGAAGGAAAGAAAGAAAGAAAGAAAGAAAGAAAGAAAGAAAGAAAGAAAGAAAGAAAGAAAGAAAGAAAAAGGAAGGAAGGAAGAAAGAAAGAAAGAAAGAAAGAAAGAAAGAAAGAAAGAAAGAAAGAAAGAAAGAAAGAAAGAAAGAAACCTGGCAATCTGGAGATGCAAACACTGGCTGATGTTTTAGTTCAAGAGCAGATTCCCAGGAAAAGCTGCTGTTACAGTTCAAGTCCAATGACTAATGAAAGATCCACTGTTGACCAGGGAAGACAGGTCCTTTTTTTTTTTTTTTTTTTTCCCTATTCAGTCTTTCATTGGTGGGGTGCACCTGTGCCAATATGATGGTGTGTTACCACCTTCACAGAAAGCCTGCTAGTTTAAGTGTTGACCTCATCCTAGAGCACTTACACAAACATTCAGAATGTTTTACCATATATCTGATACAATGGCCCAGTCAGTTGGATGGTTCATGTATGTTTTAGTACACTTTTTAATGAAGAAAGGGAAAGTAACAAGTCATGTTGAGTCTAGTTCTTCAGAAGGTTAAAAATACAATTACCACATGACCATTCCACCCCTAAGTATATTATCAAAAGAAGTGAAAGCAGGGATACAGGCAGACAATTGTGCACTGATGTTCACAGAAGCATTATGCACAACAGACAAATGTTGGAAGCAACATATGAATGTCCAACAGATGAATGAGTACACAAAATGTGATGGGTGTGCTTTTAAAGTGAGATAATAGCCTTTACATAGAAAGAAATCCAAGTCCAGACAGCAACCTGAATGAACCTCAAAAATATGCTTGGTGAAATATACTAGACAAAGGGACACATTTTCTGTAATTCGTCTTAAATGAAACTTATATGACAATTCAGATGCAGAATGTAGATTACAGCTTACCAGCAACTTGGAAAGGATCAAATGAGAATTTAACTGTTTAACATCTGTTTGGAGTGATTAGACAATATGGATATGGGAATAATTTCATAGCAATGAGAATGTGTTTAATTCCACTGAATTATATATACAGTTTAAATTATTAAAGTGGTAAATTTGGGGTCTGGAGATGGCTTGATGAGTAAAACACTTGCTAAGCGGGAGAGCCTCAGTATCCAACCAAGTATCATATAGGTGTGGAGGTCTGCCTGTATCCCCAGTGCTCCAGGAAGTAGAGACAGGGCATCTCTGGGACAAGCTGCCTGCCTAGCATACCTGAATTGGTGAGCTCTAGACTCAAGTGAGAAACCCTGCTTTATTTAATACATAAGGTGAAGCGGAATCAAGAAAGAAACCCAATATCAACATCTGTCTTCCACATATATACATGCATATGCACCCCCACCACACATGCATGCAGACACATATATACAAATGTACATAACACTCACAAATGAGTGAAACATCAAACCTTACATTTTCATTTGTTTCTGTGGGATGCTGGGTGTTAGATTCCATGACTCGTGGTAATCAAACGCCATGTGCTGAGCCACATCTACAGCTGTGTATTTTGCTACTGTGTGTGGGGGGTGGGGGGTAGAACAAAAAACAAGGTATTGGGAGCAAATGGCTGTGTGTTGAAAATAGAGGAAACTTGAGTCAGAAAACAGAAGTTTGGAGTGGGGTTTGGGAGGGTTTTCACATTATAAAATGGTACAAGATATGACTATACTTGTGGGCTAAAGAGATCAAGATGACTACAAAAGTACGATGTGATAGATGGTGAAATCCCCACAGATGATGGCTATGTAAATAAACATGCTGGACAAAATTAAGTTCTAAATTCATAATGGGGCTGAATGAAGGGATTAGCTGAGTAGTCCAGCGCTTGCCTAGTATGAATGAAGCCCTGGGAAAAAATAGAAAGTCCTGGTGTTCTCTGGCTTGTGCAGTCTTTCTGCCCTCTTCTTCTGCAACGTTTCCTGATCCACAGATGCAGGCAGTTTGATATAGGTGTATCTATAGCACTGCCCCACGTCTGCTTCTCCCTCAGGGTAGCCAGGCCCCTTGTGCACTGAGCTGGGCTGGAGAGAAGCAAACGAATGTGAGTACAGAGCAGGATCTCGGTCAGCAATGAGTGAGCAGGCAATGAACACACCCGGGAACAACTTTAGAGAACTGTCTATTGGGGTTGCATGGGGCGGGGGTGGCATGCTAAGGAGGTGACCAGGATCTCTGGGGCACTATTGACCAGGGCAGGGATGTTATGAGATGCTTCATCTACATAATCAGGGGCTGTAGGGTCTGGGGGATAAAAAAAAAACTTTATAAGGTCAAACAAGGGATGAAGTCTAATAACTATCAGGGGGGAAAACATCTTACTAAGGTTGGTGATGAGAGAGCAGGCTTTATGGCACCAGGTTGGGAGTGGGTGGTAGCCAACTCCTGCTGTCCTCAGGTTTGAGGTATAAAGAAGTTAAAGCTTCCTTGACCCTTCCTCCCTAACCCTGGGTCATTACAGTCCCCACACTAGTATTGCATTGTGACTAGTTGTGTCTTTCCATGATGGTCTCCATTTGTTGTAAAGAGAGGCTTCTTTCATGAGGGCTGGTAGCCGTCTGTGGATATAAGGTTAAGATTAAGAATGAAGTAAGCAGTTAAGCTGGTCTAGCAAAGTGGTAGTAATAGATTCCTTTCTGAGGCCCATGACTTCACTAGTCCCAAGAAGCTGATTAGATTTTCAGTACCTGGTATGATTTCCCATCTGTTATATGGGCTTTAAGCCCAATTAGACAGATGTTAATTGCCCTGCTGTGTGAATGCCACTTACTGTGCCTTCATGCATATCTTGCCATGGTGGTCACTGTCATTGTTCATAGGACTGTTTTATTACTTCACTCCCTCAGAAGGTTCCATGATATTTTCTGGTACTGTGGATGTTAGACTGCAGGAAAGTGGCTTTTAGGTCAGATCCCACTTGAATTCTCTGGGTCTTGTGCCCTAAATGTGGTGTCTTCAGCAACAGGGGCCTGCCCTCAAACATGAGAGGCCATCAGGGGCTACATCTATAGTCTCTATTGTTTTGGGAGTTATTTAGACTACCCTGATCAATCATTTGAGAAAAAAGACAGTTTTATTATACCTGGGAGTTTTGTTAGTCTATGGTTCTTGTGGGCAGCAATTGCCAACCCAAATGGCTTGACTTCCTTTCAACAGCTCTCCTGGGAATAGAAGCATAAACAATACCAGCATAAACAATACCAGAACAATGGTAATCACAATGGACATGTTAGCTTGGAAGAGGAAATTTTTGTAGGACCCCACCATACACAAAGAACTGCAGGAATGTAATGGCTACTAGGAAAAGGACACTTAGCCTCTCTCAAGGATGAGTCCTCTTAGTTGTTCAATGAAGAGTGGTTATCCCTGAAACCATACAAACACAAACAACAAAATCAAATTCAGCAGATGATATTTATGTATTTGTGCATATGCATACATATATATGCAATGATGATACTATTCAGCTAAAAACAAGAACATCATGAGTTTTGCAGGCAAGTGGATGGAACTGGAAATATCACCCTGAGTGAGGTAACCCAGTCTCAAAAGGACATGCATGGTATGTACTCACAGATACCCATGATACAACCTACAGACTGTAAGAAGTTTAGCAAGAAGGATGGCCCAAGTAAGGATACTTCAATCCCACTTAGAAGGGGGAAAACTAATCATGGGAGGCAGATGGAGGGAGGGACCTGGGTGGGAGAGGGGTGGGGGAAGGAAAAGGAGGACGATCGGGTATGAGGGGAAACAGGAGAGAAGCCCAGAGGACCAGGAGAATGAATGGAGATATGCAGCTGTAGGGGGTTGGGTGTAAGGGGAACCTCTAGAAAGTCCCAGAGACCTGTGATGTGAGAGGCTCCCAGGACTCAGTGGGGATGACCTTAGCCACAGTTTCCAACAGTGGAGAGATGGAACCTAAAGAGACCACCTCCAGTAGATAGAAATGGCCCCCCAGTGGAGGGATGGGGTCACCAACCTACTTTTAAAATTTTTGTCTCAGAATTGTTCCTGACTAAAATAAGTACAGGAACAAAAATGAAGCAGAGATTGAAGGAAAGGCAATCCAGTGACTGGCCCAACTTGGGATCTATCCCATGGGCAGGCACCAACCCTGACACTAGTACTGATGCTATATTGTGTTTGCAGAAGACATGGCATGTCTGTCCTCTGAGAGACACTACTAGCAGTTGACTGAGACAGATGAAGATACTTACAGCCAACCATTGGACTGAGGTCAGGGACCCCTGTGGAAGAATATGGGAAGGATTGAAGGAGCTGAAGGGGATGGCAACCCATAGGAAGAACAAGAGTCTCAACTAACCTGGACCCCTGGAAGCTCCCAGAAATTAAGAAACCAACCAAAGAGCATACAAGGTCTGGTAACCCGTGGTACATGTGTAGCAGAAGACTGCCTTGTTTGGCCTCAGTGGGAGAGGATATGCTTAATTCTGTAGAAACTTGATGCCCCAAGGGAAGGGGTATGTGGGGGGCAGGCAGTTGAGGTGGGGGTGGGTGAGGTGAGTAAGGAGGTGGGGATTACCCTTTCAAAGGCAAAGGGGGAGGATGGCATGAAGAGCTCTTGGAGGGAGGCCGGGAAGGGTGGCAACATCTGGAATGTAAATAGATAAAGCAATAAAAAAAAAAAGGCTATCAACTTGAGAATGGGGGAGATAGGGGAGGGTTGGGAGCAGGGTCCCTGAAATGGGCTGGAGGGAGGAAAGGGAGGGAGAAAGGGATATAAATCTATTTCAATTAAAAACATAATTAAAAATAAGTAGGATAAAGAAAATTCTTAATGAATCTTGTATGAAGTTCTTTAAGATAGAAAAGAGGCAAACAGATCAGCAAATAATAAGAGCTTCAAAAGAGGCCTATGAGTGAAGATGTATATGTTTAGAAATAGCAATGGTCACAGCTTATGCCAGTGCTTCTGGGCTACACCCATTTGTTTGGTAATATGCCATCTAATGAGGCTGGGAGGACAACTTTAGAAAAAGATTTCTGACTTCAACAGCACTGTTTATCCACATAAAGATTCCATTTGCCGTCTACTGATAATACCAGATATTTGTGATATACCCTCTTACTATGGCAAAGCATTTAAGTAACCTAGGATACAGTCCCAGAACCACAACATAAGATCAGAAGAAACAGCAGGCCATGAAGATGACAGGAATTGAGCTTCTCTACTCAGAGATCTTTGGGATTCAATAAAAGGAAGCCTGCAGCCTAAAGAGCTCCAGGCCTTTAAGCTAGCAGTTTTGGTAGTCCATATTCTCCTGCTAGTGCTGTCAGATCTGCTTGGGCTCCATAGTTCCTTGTTTGCCTGCTTGCTTTTGTTATGTTGGAAATTAATGTTGGGGATTATTTTCTGAATTTTCTATTCTTAGCATTAGGAGTTCATAAATATAAGCCAGGCATGGTAGCACGTACCTGTAATGGCAACATTAGGGAAGCAAGAGTATCACCATGAATTTGAGGCCAGCCTGAGCTACATAGTAAGACACTGTCTTAAATAAGACACAGGGACTGGGGAAGATGGCTCATTTGTTAAAGTGCTTGCAATAAAAGGTTGAGGAACTAAATTTGTAGCCTCAGCATCCATGCAAGAAGCGAAGACACAGAAGCATGGGGATTGAAATCCCAGTACTGGGGAAGCAGACTGCAGAAGAATCCCTAGGATTTGCTGACCAGATAATCTCACTATGTTGGTGAGCTCCAAGTTTGGTGAGAAACTCTTTCAAAAGATAAAGTGGATAGCAATTAAGGAATACACCTAACATCAGTCTTCGGCCTCCACAGGCATGAGCACATACCAACCCACACCCACACATGCTCATATGCACACACACACACACACACACACACACACACACACACACACACACACACACCACATATAACTTCAACTCGAAGACTACAGAAAAGCATAGTGAAATATTTCATATTTAACATAAAAATCTAGTAATGAAGTCTGGTACTTCATAAACATAAGAAATCCTGACATTTTGTTTTAAAATATAATTTTTCATTCTTCTGATGCTTCGTAGGACATAACATTTTGACAAAAATTTGAGGGTTTAGAGTCAAAGATCAGCAACATCCAATAGTGGCCCAGCCCTACCTCAATGCTTTTAAAAACTGATTTGAAGAAACATAGCATGCATTTCAAAAATAGGCATTCTTTAAGTGATATTAGTGAAAAACACCTTTTCATAGATTTATCTTGTGTACTAGAATTCTTGTCAGGATTGCATTTTTATTATTTTAGCTCTAATTTTTAATTGGATATTTTGTTTACATTTCAAATGTTATCCCTTTTCCTGGTTTCCCCTCTGGAAACCCTCTATCCCATCCCTCCTTATCTTGCTCCTATAAGGGTGCTCCACCACCCACCCACCCATCCACGCCCACCTCACCTCCCTAGCATTCCTCTACACTGAAGCATCAAGCCTTCATAGGACCAAGGGCCTCCTCTCCCACTGATGCTAGGTAAGGCACCTTCAGCTCCTTCAGTCCTTTCTCTAACTCCTCCACTGGGGTCCCTATGCTCAGTCCAATGGTTGGCTGCAAGCATCCACATCTGTATTGGTCAGATCTAGCAGAGCCTCTCAGGAGACAGCTGTATCAGGTTCCTGTCAGCAAGCACTTCTTGGCATCAGCCAAGTATCTGGGTTTGGTGTCTACACGTGGGATGGATCCACAGGTGGGGAAGTCTCTGGATGGCCTTTTCTTCAGTCTCTGTTCCACTCTTTGTTCCTGTATTTTCTTTAGACAGGAGCAAATCTGGGTTAAAATTTTGAAGATGGGTGGGTGGCCCCATCCCTCAACGGGGGGAAGGGGGTCATGCCTAAACTTTGAATATGGTCTCAACAGATTCTCCCTCACCTTTGTGGGTGATATCAGGTGTACTGGATAGTTTTGTGTGTCAACTTGACACAGCTGGAGTTATCAATGAGAAAGGAGCTTCAGTTGGGGAAATGCCTCCACGAGATTCAGTTGTAAGGCATTTTCACAGTTAGTGATCAAGGGGGGAGGTCCCCTTATGGGTGGTGGCATCTATGGGCTGGTAGTCTTGGGTTCTATAAGAGAGCAGGCTGAGCAAGTCAGGGGAAGCAAGCCAGTAAAGAACATCCCTCCATGGTCTCTGCATCAGCTCCTGCTTTCTGACCTGCTTGAGTTCCAGTCCTGACTTCCTTTGGTGATGAACAGCAGTGTGGAAGTATAAGCTGAATAAACCCTTTCCTCCCCAACTTGCTTCTTGGTCATGATGTTTGTGTAGGAATAGAAACCCTGACTAAGACACCAGCTAATGTCATCCCTGTGGGGTCCTGGGAGGCTCTTGCTTTCCTGGCATCTGGGATTTTCTGGATACTACTACCTCCAGTTCCCCATCCCCCACTGCTACACACCTCTGCTCAATTTCCTGACCCTTTGTACATCTCTTCCCATACCTGATTCTGCCCCTCTTTTCACCTCCCCACTCCTCTTTTCCACCCAAGTCCCTCCCACCCTCTACTTACCTTGATTATATTGTTCCCCCTTCTACGTAGGACTGAAGCATCCACTCTTTGGTCTTCCTTTCTCTTGAGCTTCATATGATCCATGAGTTGTATTGTGAGTATTCTGAGCTCTAATATCCACTTATTAGTGAGTGCATACCATGTGTATTCTTTTGTGACTGAGTTACCTCAGTCAGCATGATATTTTCTAGATCCATCCACTTGCCTGTGAATTTTGTGAAGACATGTTTCCAATAGTTGAGTAAATTGTGTAAATGTATCACATTTTCTGTATCCATTCCTCTTTTGAGGGACAACTGGGTTGTTTCCAACTTCTGGCTATTATAAATAAGACTGCTATGAACAGAGTGGAGGATGTGTCCTTGTCATATGTTGGAGCATCTTTTAGGTATATGCCCAGGAGTGGTATAGCTGGGTCCTCAGATCCTATCTGATTTTCTGAGGAGCCACCAGACTGATTTCCAGAGTGGTTGCACCAGCTACTAATCCCACCAACAATGGAGGAGTGTTCGTTTTTCTCCACATTCTCACCAGCAACTGCTGGTGAGTTTTTGATCTTAGTCATTCTGACTGGTGTGAGGTGGAATATCATGGTCGTTTTGAATTGCATTTCCCTGATGACTAAGGATGTTGAACATTTCTTTAGGTGCTTCTCAGCCATTCCAGTTTCCTCAGTTGAGAATTCTCAGTTTAGTTCTGTTCCCCATTTTTTGATAGGGTTATTTGGTTCTCTGGTATCTAACTTCTTCAGTTTTTTGTATATATTGGATATTAGCATCCAGTCTGTTAATCTATGTCTTTATTGGAGAATTGAGTCCATTAATGTTAAGATATTAAGGAATACTGATTGTTGCTTTCTGTTATTTTTGTTGGTAGAAGTAGAATTATGTTTATGTGGCTATCTTCTTTTGGGTTTGTTGAAAGAAGGTTGCTTTCTTGTTTTTTTCTAGGGTGTAGTTTCCCTTCTTGTATTGGTGTTTTCTGTCTATTATTCTTTGTAGGGCTGGATTTGTGGAGACATATTGTGTAAATTCAGTTTTGTCATGGAATATCTTGGTTTCTCCATCTATGGTAATTGAGAGTTTTGCTGGGTATAGTAGCCTGGGCTGGCACTTGTGTTCTCTTAGGGTCTGTATGACATATGCCTAAGATCTTCTAGCTTTCATAGTCTCCGGTGAGAAGTCTGGTGTCATTCTGATATGTCTGCCTTCATATGTTACTTGACCATTTCCCTTACTGTTTTTAATATTCTTTCTTTGTTTTGTGCATTTGGTGTTTTACTATTATGTGACAGGAGGAATTTCTTTTCTGGTCCAAATCTATTTGGAGTTCTGAAGGCTTCTTGTATGTTCATGGGCATCTCTTTCTTTAGGTTAGGGAAATTTTCTTCTATAATTTTATTGAAGATATTTACTGGTCCTTTAAGTTGGGAGTCTTCACTCTCTTCTATACCTATTATCCTTAGGTTTGGTCTTTTCATTGTGTCCTGGATTTCCTGGATGTTTTGGGTTAGCTTTTTTGCATTTTGCATTTTCTTTGACTGTAGTGTCAATGTTTTCTATGGTATCTTCTGCATCTGAGATTCTCTCTTCTATCTCTTGTATTCTGTTGCTGGTGCTTGTATCTATGACTTCTGATCTCTTTCCTAGATTTTTATCTCCAGGGTTTTCTTCCTTTGTGATTTCTTTATTGTTTCTACTTCCAGTTTTACATCCTGGATGGTTTTGTTCAATTCCTTTACCTGTTTGGTTGTGCTTTTCCAGTACTTATTTAAGGGATTTTTGTGTTTTCTCTTTAAGGGCTTCTACCCATTTACCTGTGTTCTCCTGTATTTCTTTCAGGGAATTATTTATTTCCTTCTTAAAGTCCTCTATCATCATCATGGGATGTGATTTTAAATCAGAGTCTTACATTTCTAGTGTGTTGGGGTATCCAGGGCTTGCTGTAGTGGGAGAAGTGGGTTCTGATGATGCCACGTAGCCTTGATTTCCATTGCTTATGTTCTTGCCCTTACCTCTCGCCATCTGGTTATTTCTGGTGTTAGCTGGTCTTGCTGTTTCTGACTGTGGCTTGTCCCTCCTGTTAGCCTGTGTGTCAGTACTCCTGGGAGACCAGTTTTCTCCAGGTGGAATTTGGGTATGGAGAGCTGTGGCACAGGGTCAACTCAGGGCACAGATGGAAACCTAAATGATAGTGTTCCTGGCTGTTCCTTGGTTACTGTGTCCTGATGTCTCTGGATGGGTCCCTCTTGGGCCAGGAATTTGAGCAGAAGTGGTCTCACCTGTGCTCTTAGGTGTGTCAGCACTGTTGGGAGACCAGCTCTCTCCCAGTTGAATTTGGGTATGGAGAACTATGGCACAGGGTTAGCTCTGGGCACAGATGGAAACCAGAAGACTTTAGCTCTATTTTTTACAACAGAGTTTATCTGATTGTTATTGTTAATATCAAACTATGAGTTTTTAAGTTTGGGGGAAACAAAAAACAGAAACAGTATACCAGGCTGGCTTTGAAGTCACAAGCATCTGCCACTTGAACTCTTGAATTAAAGCCAGTCACCACCACATTCAGAAAAAAAAAGTGTGTGTGTGTACACGTGTGTGTACGCATGCATTACAGAACATATGTGAAGGCCATGGAACGACTTTGTAGAATCAGTTCTCTACGTTGTGTAGCTTCTAGGAATCAAACTCTGGTTCCTTGGTCTGTATAGTAACTGAGGCATCTTGAAAAACAAAACAACTAAAAAAAAAAAAAAAAAACAAACAGGAAAAAAAAAACCCTTAAAATACCAAAATATACAAACCAACCAACCTATTTTTTTTTAAATCAACCTTATGTTTATTTTAATTTTGCAAATTTTTGTTTAGTGTATGTGTGTGTGTGTGTGTATGTGTGTGTGTGTTTGTATGTGTGTACAGGTGCCCATATGCCAATGGAATACATATGGAGATGAGAGGAGAACTTCTAGGAGTTGGTTTTTCCCCTCTATCTTTATTTTAAAGATTGAACCAAGACCTCAGCCCTGTACAAGTGATTTTTACCCACTAAGCCATCAGCTCACTGCTGCTTATATTGATTTTTGCGTGGAATCGAAGATATAGATCTAATTTCATTCTCCTGCAAGAGGGTTTCTTGTGTTCCCAGAAAAATTTGCTGAAAAGGTTGGTTTTACTGTGTGTGGTGTCATGTTTTTGATCATAACTCATAGGAGACAGAGGGAGGTGGATCCCTGTGAGTTCAAAGCCAGCCTGGTTTACCTTGAGGTTCCAGATCCACAAACACCTGTCTTCTTATTGTATTATATAGAGAAGTTCTTTATAGATTTATATGTTGGGGGATGTCAGCCAAATTGATAACACTCAGCTATATGGAAAACAGGGAAAGGAAACTTCAGAAAAAGTATAAAAACAAACAGGAATATAGAGAAAAGTATACCAAGACTCTGGTTGGCATCTGAAAAAAAGGGGCAGGAGGGAGGCAAAAAAGAAAGTTAGGACCTTCTGACTCAGGAAGAAAGGCAAAGTCAATAGAACCTCATCATTGTGACTCCTAGAGACTGCCAAAAGCCACCCTCCCTTTAACCAATATGTGGCTTTAACACCTTTGTCAAAACTTGAGTAGCTGTAGCTGTACAGGTTCATTTCTGGGCCCCATTCTACTTGGTTGATCTATATGTCTATTTTTATGCTAATGTAATGTTGTCTTTATCACTATGGCTCTGTAATATAATTTGAGATCAAGTAATACAATGCCTTTAGGATTATTCTGTCTGCTAGAATTGCACTGTCTTTTGAATTATAGGACTGTCTTATGAATTATAGGACTGTTTAAATTATTTTATTTTTTAGTTCTGTGAAAAAATACCATTGGAATTTTGATTGTGATTGGGCTGAATCAATTCAATAATGCAACTATTTTAATAATATCAAATTTTCTTGCACATAAGGATAAAAAGCCTTTTTATCTTCTAGTTAAACCTTCAAATTTTTAGTGGAAAACAAAGAGTTAAATCTTCAAGATACCATCATAGGGAAGAAATGCTGAAAAAGAACTCCAATAGCACAAGCAATGACTCCAAGAAATGACAAATGAATTGCATGGAGTTAAAAAGCTGAGCTGGGGATGTGACTCAGTGTCTTATTAGTATACCCGAGGCTCTGGGTTTGGTCCCCGGCACTGCATTAATCAGGCATAGTGGTACACACGTGTAATCCCAGCACTCATAAGCTTGTGACAGGAGAATCAGGAGCTTAAAACCATCTTAAACTAGTGAGCTGGAGGCCAGTCTCAGTTACATAATATTCTGTCTCAAAGCAAAGCAAAAAAAAAAAAAAAAAAAAAAAAAAAAAAAAAAAAAAAAAAAAAAAAAAAAAAAAAAAAAAAAAAAAAAAAAAAAAAAAAAAAAAAAAAAAAAAAAAAAAAAAAAAAAAAAAAAAAAAAAAAAAAGAAGAAGAAGAAGAAAGAAAAAGAAGAAAAAGAAAAGAAAGAAAAAGAAAAAGTTCTGCACAACAGCAAAGTCAGCAGAGTGATGTGATAGCATATACATGTGAGAAAAGTCTATGGAGGGAGTACACTAATAAGAACAAGAAATATATGAAAATGCTATAATGAACCTTATATCTTGTATGCTAATTTTATTTATTTACTTATTTATTTATTCTAAATATGGCATGTTTGAAGAATTTGTATATCATCCCTGTGCAGTGGTAATGCTAATATACCTATTCTGGATTATTATAATTTGAGTATGTGTACTGCCAAAATGAACACATGTATGCTTATTGAAAAGTTAAATAAATTACAAAAACAAATCGACCTTATAGTAGCCTAAAATGGGCATACCATTGTATGTTGTATCCAACGTATCCAATATTGCAAGTATAACTCTCGGTACTCAATAGATATTTTATTTAATTCCCAATATACCATATTTTTCTAGACAGATTTTCATAGACTTGTGATCATAGTATACAATGGTAGTGATTCTTTGTAAATATTTTTCTAAAAGAACTCTGAAGGTTTTTTATTTACACAGCAATTCATGAAATCACTGAGAACTTGACAAGCTAGACTTCTCTGACTAACGAGAAAGTAACAGCTCTGCAACACACACATACTGCTGTGAACTACTTCACTCATTTTCCCTAAATATTATCTATGGATGTTATAAAAATACACACATATTTAATATAATTAAGACTGTTCTATATGCCTGTCACGACTTGCTTCTGAGAACGTGTTGTTAAATGATTTTTGTGAACACCAGTCTGTACTTAAAGTACATGCATTCAAGACACCAGGCAAACACAAGATGTATTACTCTGTTGCAGGCTGTTCTTAAAAGTGGATATAGTATACACTCTAATAACAGAAATTACATGTAGATTTGTTTTTACTAGCATTCACAAACATAATAATTGTTACAATGCTGTTGCAATGGCTGAGGCAACACTAGACAAAATAAGAACTTTTAAGCTACACTACGATCTTATGGAATTACTCCTATAGATGCAGCCCATGGTTGACTAAAATGTTGCTATGTACACATGACAGTATAGGGTTGTACATACAAATTTTTAAAACCTTCATATACAACTTTATCTATGTCATTATTTGAATAGTATATTGTATTTCACTATTTCCTTGTTATTAGACTTCGGTTTATTCCATTATGCCACTATATTATTTGAATTATGATGAATTTAAGTACAAAAAAGTATGTTACTAAATAAAGAATTCCACTTTACAGGACACAGGCATTGGAAGCCTCGAGTACTATTTCTTTCCTAGCAAAACAATTCTAACTGGTAGTAATGGTCTTGACAACTACCATTTAGAGTATGAAAATTGTACCAAAGACATGCAGAAAATGAAGTAGCAATTATCTGATAAAATATGCTAAATCTTGGCGAGAGTCTGTAGCACTTTAGCTGCTATTAAGTCATGAACAGTTCCCTCTTTTCTCAGGCTAGTTTGTGAGAAACTCTACACTAGGTAGGTTTGGCTCCCAATACAGCGTCAAGGTGGGTTACCAGGAGCACCACATTACCAGAACTTTTCATCTACCCGAGCTCAGAGTTCCTAGTTTGAAAAGTGCTGGTTCCTCCGCCAAGTCCTGACTCCTTAGCTAGAGGCTCTACTAGAAGAGATGAAGTAAAAATTATGGTCTTAGCACCTTATTCATAGGACAGACATTTCAGAAGGAAAAGCCAAAGAAAATAGCATGTTGCACTTTGCCCAGACCCCAGGACCTGGAGATTTTCCTATATGGATCAGACTCTCCCAAACTAGAGAACTCTGGAGATGTTCACCAAAGTGACTGTATTGCAAAAAGAATCCGAGGAAACTCAAGCCTGACTGTACTCACAAAAGCAATGGAGATTTTTGTGATAAGAAATTTTTAAAATGCTGACTTGTGGAATTCATGTGGAGGTCAGTGAAAGCAGGAAGCAACAGAAGGAGTCATGGCTGCCAAAGTGTTTGAGTCCATCGGAAAGTTCGGCCTGGCTTTAGCAGTTGCAGGAGGCGTGGTGAACTCTGCTTTGTATGTGGATGCGGGACACAGAGCTCTCAATTTTGACCGATTCCGTGGCGTACAGGACCTTGTGGTAGGGGAAGGGACTCACTTTCTCATCCCTTGGGTACAGAAACCAATCATCTTTGACTGCCGCTCTCAACCACGGAATGTACGGGTCATCACTGGTAGCAAAGACTTGCAGAACGTCAACATCACACTGCGCATCCTCTACCGGCCGGTGACCAGCCAGTGTCCTTCTATCTACACCAGCACTGGTGAGGACTATGATGAGTGAGTCCTGCGGTCTATCACCACAGAAATCCTCAAGTCCGTGGTGGCTCGATTCCATGTTGGAGAATTGATTACCCAGCGAGAGCTGGTCTCACAAGCAAGCAGCAACATTTGGGCTCAGTGTTGTCCCTGACACATCTGACCTTCAGGAAGGAGTTCACAGAGACAATAGAAGCCAAACAGGTGGCTCAGCAGGAAGCGGAGAGAGCCACATTTGTGGTGGAAAAGGCTGAGCAGCAGCAGAAAGCAGCCATCATCTCTGCTGAGGGTGACTTCAAGGCCACTGAGCTGATTGCCACCTTGCTGGCCACAGCAGGTGATGGCCTGATCAAGCTGCGAAAGCTGGAGGCTGCTGAGGACATTGCATATCAGCTCTCCCGCTCTCGGAGAGCTACACCTATCTGCCAGCAGGGCAGTCAGGTCCTCCTCCTAGTGAGGCCAGCCGGGCCTCGGCCTCCATCATGCGAAATGAGGCCTTCCTTCTGCCCCACCCCAGAAATCACTGTGGAATATAATGATTGGCTTAAAATGAAGGAAATAAAGGTAAAATCACTTCATATCTCTTAAAAAAAAAAGGCTGGTTTGTTCATGAGACCAACAAAATAATGCTATATTAACTAGTTTGATAATGAGAAATAGGAAGTAAACAATAAAAACAGGTGGGGGGGCTAGAGGGATGACTTTCGTCAAGAACACTGAGCATCTCTTCCAGCAGAGCCAAGTCTGGTTCCCAGCACTCACACTGAGCACCTCACAGCCACATCTCACTCCAGTTCCAGCAGATCCAACACCCTCTCTTTCAACTTCTTTAGGTATACCTACACACACACACACACACACACACACACACACACACACACACACACACACATACATCCACACATACAAATAAATTTTTAAAAATCTAAAAGCAATGTGGAATGTGCTTGTACATACAAGAACTGTGTTGATGGAGACATTCATATCCCCCAGGGGTTCACTAGAAAGCCAGACTTGGAGAGCTATGGTAGTGAGAAATTCTATCTAAAAACCAATTGAAAACAAAACACGGTGGAGACTTCACTTGAAGAGTGACAGCCAAAGTTGTCTTCTGGTCTTATCATGTGTGCTGGCTAGTTTTATGTCAACTTGACACAGGCTACAGGCATTGAGAGAGGAAACGTCAGTTGATAAGTTTCCCCCATTTAAATTGGCTTGCCGGCAAGCTTGTGAATATTCTTGATTGATGATAGATGGAGGAGAGTGCAGCTCACTGCTACACCGCTGGTGCTACACCTGGGCTAGTGGTCCCAGATGCTACAAGAAAGAAGGTTGAGCAAGCCAGTAAGCAGTGTTCCTCCATGGTCTTTGCATCAGTTTCTACCTCCAGGTTCTTGTCTTGAGTTCTTGCCCTACACACACACAATTTTATGTATAAAATGAAATCAAATCATGATGCTTTATTATAGTAGTAGAAACCCTAAGACATTATGCATATACACATATAATCACATGCGTGTACACACACACAAGGAGAGAGCGCCAGAGGGAGGGAGGGAGGGAGGGAGGGAGGGAGGGAGGGAGGGAGGGACTATGTAAATGACCTAAATGTAATTAGATCATCCTAAGATCTCTGTGGAGCTTTGTCAAATTAATAGTACCTCTGTGATAAGTCAAAGGCAGAGCATCAGCTTAGTGGAAAGTTCAATGAAGAAGAATAGAGCACAGATAAAACCACTGTCACCTGAGCCTAAGGACTGGTAGTAATGGTTCATACAGCAGGGAAGACAGCCAAAACTGTCTAGCCAAATCATGAAATAAAGACATAGGTGAGTGGCGACATAGGTACACCCCAGACAGGTGGTGGTGGGGAAATACCTCCAAAGTTGTTACAACATGCTAGCAAAAATAGCAAATTTAGACAAAAGTATGGAACACAAAAAAGAAACAAGATGTGATTTATACACAGTAAAGGGGTTTGGAAAAACAAAAGTAATGTCTGAGATGACTCAGATACTACATGGGATAGACATGGCTTTAAAACTGCAATCACAGGCCCTGGCCCTGCCTCAGAGGACAGAGTCTATATACTGCTACATTGCTGGCTGTGTGTCTGCCCTGGCTGTGTGTCTGCTGAGGGCATGGCTGAGGAAGAAGGAAATCAGGAGTTTACTTCCAAGGTGGAAGGCCTGTCAGATTCAGCATTTATTCAGACCCGTGGGAATCCACCATCACCCGATACAAATAGTTCATGAAAACAACCTTTGAGTGCAACACTTACAGAAAGATGAGAGAAAACAACTTGTTCTTTTTGTAGTGTGGTGAAGTGACTTAAAGTAGAGAATGAAGAAGACGATCAGACCTTTGCAGAACCAGGAGCATCTTCAAAAGAAGAAAACTGCTCAGAATTCCAAGAAAGTTTGGAACACATAGACAATGAATCTGAAAAGGGTAGCTCGGAGAATAAAAATGGACCCCAATCTAAACCATTTGATACAGTGCATTCCAAAATGATTCTGTGAAGAATACTAAAGAAAGCTTAAAGGAAGAAAAAGCAAGATTGGCAAAGCAGGTTCAAGAGAAGGAAGACCTTCTTCAGAGGATGGCTTTGTTGGACACCAGTGGTAGGAACGGCCCTCGGCCTGAGGGGCTTCAATGCCCCAGGTAGGGGAATGCCAGGGTGGGAAGGCAGGAGTGGGTGAGTGGGTGGGGGAGTACCCTCACAGAGGCAGGGGAGGGGGCATGGGATAAGGAGTATCCAAAGGGGAGACTCTGAAAGCGGAAAACATTGGAAATGTAAATAAGGAAGATATCCAATAAAAGGGGGGGGGGAACTAGACAAAATGTATAGAATAAAGAATAACCTGCCTGAGGTAAAGTTGTTAGTAAAAAATGGAGAAACTGCAGCCAGCAGCTGCTGAATGAGCTGCAGCCAGTTTCATCTGAAGACAGGACAATGAGAGACTGAGCCTCACTGACGTGACAAATAGCTGCACTATTGTAGAAGTGAAGACGTTTATAGTTTTCTTTTGTTTTGGTGATGGGATCCTACTCATGCCCTCAAATATGCTCGATTCCTGAGCTATATACCACTCCATAGAATATCTTTAAGAATGACAATATGGAAAGATAAATGTTTTAAAGGGAGGAAAGAAGATATAAGCTGTGTACCTTAGAGGAAGTATCCTGAAAAGTTCAGGACATTTTGATACATAAATAAAATTATAAAATGAAGCTTGGTATTTTGGATATGTTTGCAAAAGAAAATATTTAAGTTTATAAGGAATTAAATCAAGTTTAAAAGAAAGTTTGGATAATTCTAGAAACTAGGTTTAATACAGTGATTTTAGGGCAAGAAGTTTATATATTCTGTGTTTAAAAAGGATTCTATTCACCCAGAGGCCCCTGCCCATTGCCAGAGGGACTCATGTGGTAGAAGAACACTACTCCTGAAAGTTGTCCTTGGAACTCTGAGGCAGAATTGATAAAAGGATGTAGATCAACAAATAAGAAAGATACAAGTTATATTCTTGGATGTGAGAACTAAGTATTTTATTTTTAAATTTACTTATTTTTGTATACTTTTTTATGTATAAGTTCTCTATCTGCGTGTACACGTGCATGCCAGAAGGGGGCAGCAGATCCCATTATAGATGGTTGTGAGCCACCATGTGGTTGCTGGGAAGGAACTGAACTCAGGACCTCTGGAAGACCTCTTACCCGCTGAGCCATCTCACCATCCCCATTTCTTTTCTATTTTGTGTGTGACTCTAATTACACCATTTTCCTCTTCTTTCCTCCCACCAAACACTCCCATACACTTTACTCCTCCTTGCTCTTTTTCAAATTCATGGGCTCATTTTTCATCAATTATTGTTCCATGCACACAAAATGAATTATTTTATGTAACTTCTTCACAAATAAGTATAGCAATTTCAAGTTAATTATCATAGCTTGCATAAAACTTTATTATTTACCACTTTAAGTGTGTGTGTGTGTGTGTGTGTGTGTGTGTGTGTGTGTGTGTGTGTGTACATATGCATATATGCATGAAGAGGCCGGAGTTCCATGTCAAGTATCTTCCTCTACCACTCTTCACTTTCTTTTTAAATTTTGACTTAAAGGATATACAGAAAAAGTCTAGTAAGACAGAAGGTCACAATCAATTTTATTTAGAAATTTGGAAATAAACTGGACAAAATAAATAATTGACGCTCACAATATCCCACCAACACATTAATAATATAGGAATGAGTAAAATGTATTAAGGTTGTAATAATGGTACTATGTAGTTTTTTTTCTTTTTAGAGTGATTCTGGTATTTTTAATGTTCCTTAATGAGCTGTATTACTTTAATAATGATAAGATAGAAAAAGCAGAGTTTTCCTCTTAGCCTTGAACAGGAAAATGAACAATAAAAACAAATTGATAAATTAGAGGGGAAAAATAGCCAATAAAAACATGCAAATGTAAACTTAAAGTTGGCAAACATATTTAAAAGGGATATTTTCCAAGCGAGTTTACCAGCTTTCAAGGCAGCAGAAAACACTCCTTTCTGTTTCTTTAAAACACAAATGATGGCCAGGGCAAGGTGGCCCACACCTTTAATCCCAGTGCTTGAGAGGCAGAGGCAGGTGGATCTCTGAGTTGGAGGCCTGCCTTGTCTATAATGGTAGTCCAGGACAGCCAGGGCTACACAGAGAAACCCTGTATCAAAAACGAAACCACAACAAACAAGCAAACACACAAACACACACACACACACACACACACACACCCCAAACTGAAACAAAGGATGAAGGAAAAGGAGTTGATTTTTTGTGTTGCTTTGCTACCACCTGCAGGCAATTATATAAATTACAGCTAAGAAATGCTGTCTCTTCCTGAAATTCACATTAGCAGTGTGTTGAAATTCACATTAGCACGCACATCCTCAAACACACACAAAGCAGAAGAAATTTAAGAAACTTACAATTCCTTTAGACTCTGAAGTAAAGTGGAAATAATGAATGGGGAATTCTTGTGCAAAAATTAGTCTCAAATTAATGCATAGAGAATTCAGATGAATGGAAATATGTGTATCAAACAAGGAGCCTAAATTGCTTCTTGGGTCATACAACAAATTCTACCAATTATAAAACAATGGAAATCATATGGAATATATTACCTTCCATAATGGATTTGATCTAGAAAAGACTAGAATAAGAGATTCCCAGTCTTTTTCTCCACACCATAGACAGTTGTGGGTCTCTGGGTTACTAACTACTAAAGAGAGAAGCTTCTCTAGTGACGGTGGAAAGGTTTATTAAAATATGAGTATAAATGTCAGGTTAACATTATGTTAACCTAGTTATGTATATGAACTCATAGTGGTTGTGACAGCAAAAGACCTGTGCAAGCCTAAGCTAAAAGGAGTTGGGGAAGGGGGTGAAAATGACCAAAGAATATATTAAATACTCAAAGAACTAATAAAATATATTTCAAAACACCTGTTTTATTAAATAGTTATTAAACAATAATTTTGAAATATAAACAGAAAATGAAAAGAAATTCTGAAATCTAAAAGCACAACAACTGAAACTAATTTGAAGGCTGGTAGAATATGGAGAAACCTTGAAATTCTATTCTAAATGAAAGAAGCCAATCAAAAGGTCATGTATTATAAAAATTCCATTTATTTGATATATCTAGACTAGGTAAGTCCATAGAGGAGAGATGAAAATGAATATTGGGTTTCTTTTTCCATGGTAATGGAAATGTTCTGGAATTAGTAGTAACTGACATACAACCTTGTATGTGTACTAAAAACTGAATACTACATATCTAAGCAATGCACTGAATGGTAAGTGAATTCTCAATAAATGGAATGGTTAACTTGTTTTCTTAAGGCAACAAAAACAAACGTTTATGAGAATGTGGGGAGTTGGATCAATCTTACATTGTTGGCAGGGGTATAAAATGGTCCAGTAATTCTGCAAAATTATTTGACAGTTTCTCACTTTAAAACTAAGCTAACTACATACCGATATAACATTGCCATTGAATGCATAGGCATTTGTTTCAGAGATTTAAAAAAAAGAGCAGCTGATGTCTACACAAAAGCATGTAAGCAAATGTTCAGGACAACTCTCCCTAAGAGCCAGAAACCAGACTGCTTCAATAGCTGAGAGGTACTTAGAAATACTTTCAATGTTCAGGTAAATGCAGTTTTTCTGAGTTCATCATTGCAATGGCTGTATTGAGTCTCTAGGATGGAACTTTGCAGCCCTTCCTATCTTCCATCTTTTATCCTTTGTATGGCTAGACAATGGAAACACCAGGGCCAAGAAGTGGGAGTGTGTGGGTAGGGGAGCAGGGCAGGGGAAGGGTATAGGGAACTTTCGGGATAGCATTTGAAATGTAAATTAAGATAATATCTAATAAAATGCTCACATTCAAGTACTGTTATTAACTAGTAGTAGAGAATATAAACAACCTTGTCTTTAGTAGCAATGCATTTGAGTTTGTCTTTGTTTTATATGAAATTATCTATAAATTTTTTATAGATAGACTCTTATTGAGTTGAGGTATGCTGCCTTCATCCTTCCCCTGTCCACTTTATCATGTGATTTCTGTCCTTGAGTCCATTTATGTGTTGTATTACATTTATTGATTTGGGTATGGCAAATAATACCTCTCAAGTTCAGGAAGGAAAATAACTTGATCGTGAATAATTTTTTGATGTGATTTTGAATATGGTATGCCAGCATTTTACTGAGAATTTCTACACTTATGCTCACCCAGGATATTAGTGTGTAATTTCCTTTTTTGTCCTTATTTTCAATTCTTAAAAATTTTTTGAGATAATTATATCATTTCCTCCTTCCTTTTCCTACCACCAAACTCTACAGAACTCTATCCCTCCTTACTTTCTTTTAAATTCATGGCCTCTTTTAAAATTAATTGTTGTTCAATATGAACTAACCAGTAACCCCAGAGCTCCCTGGGACTAAACCACCAATCAAAGAGTACACATGGTAGGACTCGTGGCTCCAGCTGCATATGTAGCAAAGGATGGCCAGTCAGTCATCAGTGGGAGGAGAGGCCCTTGGTCCTGTGAAGGCTCTATGCCCCAATGTAGGGGAATGTCAGGGCCAGGAAGCAGGAGTGGGTGGGTTGGGGAGCAGGGAGAGGGGGGAGATAGGGGATTTTCAGAGGGGAAACCAGGAAAGGGGAGAACATTTGAAATGTAAATAAAGAAAATATGTAATTAAAAAAAAAAAGAAAACCTGCACACAGTAAAACAAACAAACAAACAAACAAACTTGTTGTTAACACTCATACTATATATACATGTATCTTTCTAAATAGAACCATCTCAGCCTGTATAATGTCTCCTTTCTGACTCCAATTGTCTTAGTTTGGGTCTTCTTTCTCTTGTTTTTGGTTTGGCTAAAGGTTTGTCAATCTTACTTAATCTTTTCAAAGAACCAACTCTTCACTGATTCTTTGTATTTTTCATTTCTATCTCATTAATTATTTCTCCCCATCATGTCTTGGGGTTTGGATTAGTCTTATTTTTCCAAAGCCTTAAAGGTATACAGTAAAATGACATATTTGAGATCTTGAAAATGTTTTAGTATTTTAAAATATGAGACTTATTGTCATTTTATTTATTTTATATCCTGACTCCAGTTTCCCCTCCCTCCTCTCTGTAATCTCACCCCTCCTCCCATCAGCTCCTCCTCCATTTCTCTACAGAAAATGGCCAGCCTTGATGGATACCAACCAGCCATTGCATCTCAGGTTGTAGTAAGACTAAGTGCATCTCCTATGAAGGCAAGTAGGAGGAAAGGGTCCCAAAGGGAGGCAACGGAGTCAGAGATAGCCCTTGCTCCCACTGTTAGGAGCCCCACAAGAACACCAACTATACAACCGTAAGGTAGGTGCGGGGAGTCTGGGTTAGGCCCATGCAGGCACCCTAGTTGGCAATTTAGTCTCTGTGAGCCCCTGATTCTTTATAGACCTTAAAAGAATATGCTTTATTATTTTTAAAATGCAACTAAAAAATAGTATTAATTAGCTCTTCTTTGAAAGTCTAGTAGAATTTTGTATTTTTTTTTTTTTTTTTTTGATTGGGAGAGTTTAAATGGCTGCTTCTATTTCTTTAGGGGTTAAGGGACTATTTAAATATTTCTTGATTTAACTTTGGTAAGTGGTATCTAGAAAATTATCCATTTCATTAAGATTTTCTAAGCTCCAGATAGTAGGCAGACTTTATTGGGTCTGAAATTCGATATCCCATTTCCAGCATGTTCATATAATCTAAGGAAAGACTAAGGTTTTGGTCCTATTGACACATAGCCAAGATGAGATTTCAGCAACCCATTCAATAATCATCACTAGATTTTACTAGTTCCCTAAGCTGAACTTCATCCAAATGTTCCTCTAGGCAGCAAATAGAATATCATAATAGGCTCAGAAGAAGAGGAAAGTCAAAAGGAATCCACTTCAACAAATGTATAGTGACAGAGCAATGTAAAAGTGACCACCACCTATGACCCACAACCAACCGACTGACTCACTGTTCCATGTTTTGCTGAGCTGTGTTTTTGTATACTTGGACCCCCATCATTTTATTCTTGTTGTCTTTAATTTCATTCTGTGCCCTCTCTGAATGGTTTGAGCTTGTTAAACATGTATTGTCCTTTGGAATTCTGTGTCTTTAATTTCTTGTAACTTGTTCTCTTTACGGAACATTATTATGAGATTGGTGATTTGGAGAACAATTAGATATTGGTTTAGTTTATCTAGTTCTTGTGCTGTAATCTGGGCATCTGGATTTACATTGTTAGCTGTGTTTTGGTATGGGTTTTTAACCCACCAGGTCAGAATTCCAAAGTTGGATTGTAGGCTATATAGCTTGGGGGACCTCTAAGGTGGCAGAACCCAGGCCAAGGGATCTAGGCTCTGGGTAGAGACAAGATCTCTGACAGAGTTTGGGTTGAGGCCAGAGTGTACTAGTGGAGTGGCTATGGAGCCCAGACCAGAGGTCAATGGCTGAGGAGTTGGGATGGGAAGGTTATTTACCACACCTGGGGTTGGTAACTACACAGGCCAAGATGTGGACATGCCAGGTGTCAGGTTAATGGTGGAGTCAATTTCTCAGCCTGGTACATTGAGGTTGAGGCAGAAGCAGTCAGGGGCAGAGCTGGTATACAGTTCCTTTCAGGGCCCACACCTTGAAGCAAAGGAATGGAATGGTTGTGACAGGAGCAACCGAAGGCAAAGCAAGCTGGGTTCAGGCTTGAGGGACCACGCTGGGCAGCTGTGGGCTGTGGGACCAGACGTAGTAAGGGAACATTTTTGATAGTACAAAATTAGAGAGATATATGAGAGATTTATGGTTTTTAAGTGCTAAGGAGAGGCATGGAGTATAAGGCGGTAGAGGTAGTATGGTTATAAAAGGACAACATTTAAGGAATCTTTGTGGTGCTAAACATTCTGTATCCCAAATATGATGATGGTCATGGATTCACAAACCTACATGTAATAAAATTACATAGAATTAAACTCATACACATATGAGTGTACCTATAACTAGGAAAAAAAACAGGAATCAGATTAATCTATTATATTAATGTCCATTTTCTGCTTGTGATATATTTTGGGAAGATATTGTCATTAGAGAAAAAAGGCAAAGGATAATGTAGTCACATAACTACATGTAAATCCACAACTGTTTCAACATTAAACTTTTTATTAAAGCAACTTTGAAAACTACAGGAAATTACGTTTAACATAAAGGTTGAAGACTCTTTACGTTGAGATACATAGAATTCCTTAGGAAAAAAATCATACTCAACTAAAATAATTTAAGTGGCAAAACATACTATAAAAATCTAAATGAAAAGGAGGTTTATTTTGCCATACCATTGACTGTTTTGTGGCTATTCAAGAGTAAGCATGGGCTGGAGAGATGGTACAGTTCAGTAGTAGACTGCTTGCTGGCAGCTGTGAGCTTCCGAGCTTGATCCTGAACTCTGTTAAGAAAAAAAGAAGAATAAGCACTTAGTTAACTTGGAGAAATTACTCAAAAAAACAAATCAAGTTGCAAACACAATCCAAGTTGCAAGGGTTTCTTGAAATTTCCTCAAGTTAGGAGCAACAGGAGCAAAACATCTGTAAAGTTATCATTTGAGGCACAGACCAGATGAAAGTTTCAAGGAAAGGTCTGGCTTCCACTAGTTTATCAGCAGCCTATGCTTATAACCCCACTTTCCTAGGAAATGAACCTCAGGTAAAAAAAAAAAAAATCCAACATAACTGAGCATAATCAACTAGTGTTGAATTCCTGTGATAGGCCTGGCATGTTCCTCAGTTGTAATTGTGACAAAACACCTCAATCAACTTAGAAGGAAGGAGTTATTCTCCTTCAGTTTCAGTTCATAGTCGCATGGTCCCATTGCTTTGTGTCTATGTGACATAATTCATCATAGCAGGAGTAAGTGACAGAGGAGGATTAACCACTTCAAGCAACTGGGAAGCAGGGAGGGAAGAGGAGGGAGGGAGTGAGGGGGAGAAGGAGAGAGGGAAGAGCCTGTCATCTCAATATGCCCTCCCAGGGCATTCCCCTGCTTTCATTCAATTCCATCCCTAAAGTTCTGCTCTCTTTCAAGAGTTCTTGAGGCTGTACACCACGTTTTTAATATGCAGGGTCTCCATGAAAGCTTTAAGATCCAAACAGCACCTAGGGAATCTACTAAGGAGATGTGTGATCTCTGATCTAGGATTACATCTTCCCTTATGTGTAAAATGTAA
The DNA here is from genome assembly GCA_902729485.2 of Mus minutoides. Taxonomy (NCBI): domain Eukaryota; kingdom Metazoa; phylum Chordata; class Mammalia; order Rodentia; family Muridae; genus Mus; species Mus minutoides. The sequence goes on along the minus strand of LR753327.1, from coordinate 440,619 downwards.
GAATTAAATACATGTCATCAGAAGTGTGCCTGGTTCAAAGTGTTGATGAAAGGCTGGCACCTGTTGTCACTATTTCCATTCAAATTAGCAAGTTTTTAGGCTTACTTTTATTTTGTGAGCATGTGTGAGTGTATGTCATATGTGTGTATATGCCTGTAGAATCCAGAAGAGGGCACTGGGTTCCCTGGTGGGTATGATATCCTAACATGGGTGTTTGGGACTGAACTCAAGTCCTCTGCAAGAGCAGCAAGCACTGTTAACCACTGAGCCTTCTCTCCAGCTCCTAGAATTTTAAAAATCATTTTCCTAGCTGGTCGTGGTGGCATACGCCTTTAACCCCAGCACTTGGGAGGCAGAGGCAGGCAGATTTCTGAGACCAGCCTGGCCTACAAAGTGAGTTCCAGGACAGCCAGGGATATACAGAGAAACCCTGTCTCGAAAAACCAAAAAAAAAAAAAAAAAAAAAAAAATCAATCATTTTCCTTAAATGAACGCACATGTCCTTCTCCAAAAAGTGTAATATAAACCCATTTGTCTCCATTTTGAGGACCAGGACTGATTTCAAAAAAAGGAAGGCCATAAAGCACTGGTTTCAGGAATAGACCCTAAGTCCCAGGATCTAGGTCTTAAGACACTAGCTCTAGGAACAGACCATAAAATCCAGAACAAGATCATAAAACTTTCTGCCAGAGAACAGCCTGGGGATAACCACAAAAATGGGGAAATATTTTATCTCAGCATGGTCCATCTGCGCCAGACAGCCCTACTTCATCACCTGATTGAATGCTCATGACATAGGAATATAGACCACTGATCACCTGTGAGCCCCTAGCACCCACCAATGAAATTTTAGATTACCTAATCCTTCTAGAGAGTTCCTTATAAGGAGGCCTGCATGCCTTTGTCCAGGGTGGCCATTTCAAAGGATGGCTGACCCCCACATGCTGGTTGTTTCTGCAGAATAAATGTTCTTCGGTTTTGCATATTATCTGAGTCTGGGGTCTTCCTTCAGTAATTTTCGGAACCTTACAACCCTGGTCCACTATCATGCCTGGTAGGGCTTGTACAAAGATCAGTGGCTATAAACTATAGAGAGCCTGAGTCCTTAGGCCACTGCCGTGCGTGGTTACTTCTGCTCTGGTTGCCCTTTCTTTTCAATCTCTTGCTTTAAGAATTGTTTTGTAGTGTTTCCATGTAATTGGAAAGAAATGCCTCCAAGGGGGTCTGTCCCTAATTCAGTGTGTCTGTGTATGTGTGGGTGGGTGCTGCGTGTGTGAGTGTGTGCGTGCGTGTGTTGGACAGTGGATAGCTTGGAGGAATCAGTTCTCTCCTTCCAGCTTGTAGGTTCCAGAGATTGTGCTCAGCCATCAGGATTGGCAACAGGTAGCTTTAATGGCTGTGCCATCTCACTAGCCCTGTAATTTCACAGAAGTGTTTGTGTACTTTATTTTTTTTTACTGTGATTTTATGCTCTAAATAAGCTTATTGTTACCTTCTCATCATCAAATTAGTATGCCAATCATTGTTGAAATTCTGAAAAATTCACAAGTGTCAAAGCTCAGCAAAGGGGTAACTCAGAATTACCAATCACCATTTTGATGGATTTGTACATTTTTTCTACAGATTATTCAGGTAACTGTACTCATGAACCTATACACATAACAAAATGGAGATTATATCTTATAGAATGCTAGGTAATATTTTGAGTTGAGTATTTTTTTCATACCAGTAAAAATTCTTCCAGAATATTTTATTTAAATAGGAATACTTTATCTATATTTTAGCTTAAAGTTTAAAATTCGTTTTTGAGAATTTCCTAAGTACTGCATTTCGATCACTTCCATCCTCCCCTCTCTAGCTGCATCTCCTTCCATTGGAAGAGTGAGACTGAGTAGAGACAGTGTCTTCCCCACTCCTTCTAAAATTCATGACCTTTTATTCTTTAATTAGTGTTGGGGTGTGTTCACATGTGTAGAAATACAACCTGCTGAGTCCATTTACTGTTGATGTTCATATGTATATGTGTTTAGGGCTGAACACTAAAGCTTGGATATCCACAAAGGCCCAGGGCAGGAGGAGAGGATCTCCTAAGAAAGAGTAAATAGAATCTAGTACTATAGAGAGATAAAGGACAAACTAGAATAAGAGGACTAAATGGGGAAAGGAAGGAAGAACAACATCAAACAGGGATTATGGGGAGGGACAACACTAAAGCCTTTTAAAAAACCATATGGAAACCTACTACTGTAGAACCTTCCTAAAATATACATAAGAAAGGAATTCAGACAGAGTTACTATATAATGGGGCAAACAATGCCCAAACCGGACACTTTATGCCACCAAGTAAAACCTCCAGTACCAGGAATGGATTACATTTTGAGTCATTGGCCAAGGGACTTCTGTGGTCCTTCCCTAAATATTACAGACTATTGCTAAAACGATTGGTTGCTCCCCATGAGCTGATGGTAAGGTTCTATTGCTGAAGATAATACTTACATCATCAAACATGAGAAAATTGAGCTGGAGCGCAACTAGAAGTTCACCATTACTGACTGACTGACTAGTGTTCATGGCATTGGAAGGTATACTGCATGGTCCTGGAGGAGAAAAGTAGACATCAATATGTAATCCAGCTAGAAATCCTACAACTGCAACCTGTCTATGAGATATGCTGGTCCAACAGTGACACAAATGTTTAGGAGTAACTAACAACTTTCTGGTTGGATTTAAGGCTCACTACATGAGAGAGAACCTATACCGGGCACTGCTAAAGTGGCCTAGAGTCTGGGACTAGAAAGGTCATGGGCTTAGGGAAATAACCCAGGAATAAAATGACTCCTAATGACATACTGCTAGAGCCACAGTTCACTGCATCATTCTAAACTCAGCAGGGAAGCTTCTTTTACAATAGATGCAGAGACCCACAATTGGACAATGTGCACAAAGTGAGAGACTTTGGAGCACTCACCCTAAATAGGACATCAAGCCTTCCTCTGAAAAGAGACTGCTGTAAGGGTTCAAGCCAGATGGGGTCCCAGTGCTGAGGAAAAGTTTGTCATGGAATCCCACCTTTAACCAAGCAGTTATTTGCAGTTGATATTGACTGGCAAAAGGAAAATCAGTTTTCTCCAATGGTGTGCCACTGGGTATTAATCAAAATCCAAGGCAGACCCTATGCCTAGAAGTTATGAAACAAATGGATTTAACAGATATATATATATATATATATATATATATATATATATATATATATATATATATATATAAAACAATTTATTCTAAAACAAAAGGATATACCTTCTTCTCAGCACCTCATTGTACCTTCTCTAAAATTGACCATATGATTGGTCACAAAACAGACCTCAACAGATACAAAAATATTGAAATTATCCCATGCATCCTATCAGATCACCATGGACTAAGGCTGATCTTAAATAACAACATAAATAATAGAAAGCCAACATTCACGTGGAAGCTAAACAACACTCTACTCAACGATACCTTGGTCAAGGAAGAAATAAAGAAATTAAAGACAAATTTTAAGAGTTTAATGAAAATGAAGCCACAACATACCCAAACTTATGGGACACAATGAAAGCAGACCTAAGAGGAAAACTGATAGCTCTGAGTGCCTACAATGAGAAACTAGAGAGACCATACACTAGCAGCCTGACAGCATACCTAAAAGCTCTAGAACTAAAGGAAGCAAATTCACCCAAGAGGAGTAGACAGCAGGAAATAATCAAACTTAGGGCTGAAATCAACCAAGTGGAAACAATAAGAACTATTCAAAGAATCAACCAAACCAGGAGCTGCTTCTTTGAGAAAATCAACAAGATAGATAAATCCTTAGCCAGACTAACTAGAGGGCACAGGGACAGTATCCTAATTAACAAAATCAGAAATGAAAAAGGAGACATAACAGAACCTGAGGAAATCCAAAACACCATCAGATCCTACTACAAAAGGCTATACTCAACAAAACTGGAAAACCTGGATGAAATGGATAATTTTAAAGACAGATATCAAGTACCAAAGTTAAATCAGTATCCTAATTAACAAAATCAGAAATGAAAAAGGAGAATAACAACAGAACCTGAGGAAATTCAAAACATCAAGGCCCATACCTAAACATAATAAAAGCAATATACAGCAAACCAGTATCCAACATCAAACTAAATGGAGAGAAACTTGAAGCAATGCCACTAAAATCAGGGATGAGACAAGGCTTTCTCCCTACCTATGCAATATAGTTCTTGAAGTCCTAGCCAGAGCAATTAGACAACAAAAGGAGATCAAGGGGATACAAATTGGACTGGAAGAAATCAAAATATTACTATTTGCAGATGATATGATAGTATATATAAGTGACCCTAAAAATTCCACCAGAGAACTCCTAAACCTGATAAACAGGTTCAGTGCAGTAGTTAGATATAAAATTAACTCAAACAACCAAACCCAGACACTATTGCATACGCCAGCAAGATTTTGCTAACAGGACCCTGATATAGCTGTCTCTTGTGAGGCTATACCAGTGCCTGGCAAATACAGAAGTGGATGCTCACAGTCATCTATTGGATAGAACACAGGGCCCCTAATGAAAGAGCTAGAGAAAGTACCCAAGGAGGTAAAGGGGTCTGCAACCCTATAGGAGGAACAACAATATGAACTAACCAGTACCCTCAGAGCTATCTCTAGCTGCATATGTAGCAGAGGATGGCCTAGTTGGCCATCATTGGGAGGAGAGGCCCTTGGTCTTGTGACGATTATATGTCCCAGTACAGGGGAATGCCAGGGCCAGGAAGAGGGAGTGGGTTGGTTGGGGAGCAGGGCGGGGGGAGGGTATAGAGTACTTTTGGGGTAACATTTGAAATGTAAATGAAGAAAATACCTAATAAAAAAAACCCTGAGAATAAGGGATGCAATGAAAAGTATTCTTTGCGATATCATCTTCCATATCTTTTGCTCCCACTGACCCATTTACTAAGTAAACACTGTCATTCATTCCTCTGGTAAATGTCAAGTACATGTGCTTATATTCAAGTAAAGATATAGCCCCCAATATGATATGCAATAATCAGTATGCATTTTAACAGACACTTCTTGTTTATTTAACGGTATACCTTGGCCTTTATACGGCAGTATATAGAACATTTCCTCATTCCTTGTAGATTCATTGTGTATTTTTACAAAAATTTATTTAATGGGTGCTTTGATAGACATCTGAGTTTTGCTATTATGAAGAATGCTTTAGTGAATGACTTGGTATACATGTTTTTCAAACATATACACAAACAGTAGCATATCTGTAGGATATGTTTTCAGAAGCGAAACTGCTGGGCTACAGTCTATATGCACTCATAATCTGACAAGAATTTATACTGCCTTCAATAAACATACCAATTACACTGTTAGCAACAATGCCTAATAGTTTCCTTCCCATAGCCCTGGTAATGTATTTTGCCAAACATTTTGTCATTAAAATTGGGAAAATAATAGTGCATTTCTTTAAATTTTTATTTTTGGGTTTCCAGTTTATAGTAATTCTCTTCCCTGCCACAGTGTCAGATCTAAATACAGTGCAACAGAAATCTGATTCAGTCTGAAAAGGAAGAAAACTCCAAGAAGACTCTACTTTTGTGACTTTCTTTTAAGCTCGTTTGGGCTTCTACCATCTGTTGGTTTAAGAGTTGAGGAAAGCCACCCATGACTGTCAGAGTCTATGTCAAGGAAGTGAGTAAGATACTTCTGGGTAAATGGTAGACCAGAAGATGCCTTCATATAAACTTACAAAGGACAGAATTAGAATAAGAGAACCCAGACACTAGTCCAAAGAGAGGAAGCACTTTGGACATCCACAAAAGAAGCGGAAACCTGAGATGTGCAAGGACAGGCAACACATTGGTAGGAACTAAGCTGTGGCTCACTAGTGGAGGGAGGTGAGACAAGCCACTGACTAAAGCATTTTCTTCTTTTCTCAGTAGGAGTGGGGACCTAACAGGTTGCTCAACAAGAGGAGACCCAAATAAAACCAGAAGATTTACCAAAAGATATGTAAATTGCAACACAGAACACAAGTAACATAAAGCAAGCCCATAAGACTCTCCCAGAAAGATCTTAATTCCTCAACTACAGAGCTCAAAAATACTGATAGGTAAAATGCTAGATAAAATTTCCAAAACTTTACTGGTAAGAATGATCAATTACCTGGAAGAGGATACAAACCAGCAGATGAATTTAATGCTAGATGTGGAAAGTAAAGACTCAAGGAAACACTGAGGAGAAAGTCAGCAAAACTGACGAGGATATCAGCAACGGACTACAGAAGGAAGAATCGGCAAGAAAACTTCAATTTCCATGGCATACATTTGCGCGTGTGCACGCACGCACGCACGCGCACACACACACACACACACACACACACACACACACACACACACACAGAGAGAGAGGCTGGAGAGCTTTCAGGACTATGACAAAGATGATGAGAAAACTATAACCTATGATACAAAAGGAAGAGCAGAAGAGAGCAGAGATGATAAGCCAGAAGCTCTTTTGAAGGTCTTGGCCCTATACCCAGTCAAGGAGTCTCACATGAGTGACTTCCATCCTGAATCAACAGATATCAATGAGTAGGCAGACTGATGCTGGGGGACAGGTAACAAGTAAAATGTTTGGGGCAAGTTTCAAAATGAAATCTGTCTCATGTGGTATAAGCTGAATATAGAACTATAAACCAGAGGATGAAATCTTGTACTCCAATTGGAGAAGGCTCTGTCCAAGGGCATGGTTCTTATTCTGCGTGACCTCCAGGGGAAATCACAACTAAAATTCTGGTGGGTTGTGTCAGGTGACACTCATAGTGCTCCAACAGTGAGATACTCAAATGTGTACAGGAATCACTCTGAGCACATCATTAAATACTCCTGGGACTTTAGGAGGATAAAGTCAGAAGTCCTAAGACAGTTTCAGGAGGCAAATTAAGAGAGCTATTTCATTTTCAAGAGAGGTCCTTCCAAAATTTCAGTGGTAGCAAGTTTTACGGCTACTAAGTAACATGCTCTCTAAGATGTACTAAAAAGAAAATCCCAGAGACCGGGTCTCCATGGTGGTCAGCATTAGAATAAAATATAAGAACCCTTCAGGCCACTTGTGATCCTTTAATCAAAAACATGGGTCCCAAGTTTGTACTTGTATATCTTAGTGTAAATAGCCATTGATCCTGTTGTCAATATGTAAAACCTATGTGTGGTCTTCCTACTTTAGATGAGTAGCCTGCCAGACTACAGAGCTTGGAGGCCCTGAGCTGTTGGTTAAGCTGGACTGGGTTTTGCCCATGTTTGTCTAAGTTTAGAAATAAACAGGACAGAGATTTCTACTGAGAATATGCCAAGGAATCTTTATCTTCTAGGCCCTGGGATGCAGGATGTTGAGACAGCCTTTTCCATCAGATGGTTAACATAGGAAAAGGCAAACCTGACTGGGTGAGAAAGTTTGGTATTACCTCATCTTGTAACTATTGAAACTGTGTTAGTGCCCAAATGAACTATCACTGAATTACAGGCTTACATTAATTTTGGCTGCTATTATGAACTACTATATACTAGATGACATGTAAATAATAAATGCCATTCTAGTACAAAGTCAAAGTTATGAATCAAGAAGTAAGTAGCTATGTCTCCCAATTACTGTTTCTCCCAGTCACCACCATCCCTAAACTAGCCCCACACAGTCTACATGTAGTATGGGTGTCAATGTGTTTTAGTTGTTTATTAATTTGCTCTATGACATTATGTATTGTTTCCTTTCCTATCTCCCATCTCCTTCACTTCCTTCAGGGGCCTCTAGCCCAGGCTGGCCTGGAACTCCCTATTTAGCCAAACATGACTTTGAACTTTTTTTTTTTAAAGAATTTATTTTATTTATATAAGTACACTGTAGCTGTCTTCAGACACACCAGAAGAGGGCATCAGACCCAATTACACATGGTTGTGAACCACCATGTAGTTGCTGGGATTTGAACTCAGGACCTCCAAAAGAACAGTCAGTGCTCTTAACTTCTGAGCCATCTCTCCAGCCCGACTTTGAACTTCTAATCTTCCTGCCTCCACCTCCAGAATGTGCTTACTATGCAGAAACAGATCGATTCTTTGGCAGCTGTGGTGCTTCAGAACTGACGGGGGCTAGATGTCCTGACAGCTAAAGAAGGTGGTCTTTGCCTGTTCCTCCAAGAATGCTGGTTTCTATGTCAACCAATCTGGGATAGTGAGAAGTAAAATCCAGGAGCTACAGTCAGACATCAAGAACTTCAGAGACCCTGAGACCTACAGTTTTGGGATTTCCGAAAATCCTACATGGAAGTGGATACTCCCTTTCATAACACCTTTCCTAGTCATCCTCCTAGTGTTATTATTTGTGCCTTGCCTCATTAATCTTGTTTTTACATTCCTTCAACGACAAATACAAAAAATTTCTAACCAAACTATTAATCAGCTCCTGTTACAGGATTACCAGCCGCTGCCACAGAAGAGCCACTGTCCAGAGAGGAACATGATGTCAACGTTTATCAAGTGGACCCTGATGGTGAAAACCAGCTACACTCCAAAATGAATGACGCCCCTAGACAGCAGGAATCAGTGTAAGAGACACACACACACACCCCCGCCAGTTCCCTTTTCACGATCGGTGTCCCCCTCCATTTTTTCCTTCTGTCTCATGTGAGGCTATGCCAGTGCGTGGCAAACACAGAAGTGGATGCTCACAGTCAGCTATTGGACAGAACACAGGGTTCCCAATGGAGGAGCTAGAGAAAGTACCCAAGGAGCTGAAAGGGATCTGCAACCCTATAGGTGGAACAACAATATGAACTAACCAGTACCCCTAGAGCAGTCCAGAACACGTCAATTCTCTGTGGCACTCAGGCATATCATCACCTACCGCAGTCTCTAGCTGCATATGTAGCAGAAGATGGCCTAGTCGGCCATCACTGAGAAGAGAGGCCCCTTGGTCTTGCAAACTTTATATGCCCCAGTACAGGGGAACACCAGGTCCAAGAAGTGGGAGTGGGTGGGTAGGGGAGCAGGGCGGGAGTGGAGGAGAGTATAGGGGACTTTCAGGATAGCATTTGAAATGTAAATGAAGAAAATATCCAATAAAAAAGAATGAGAAACCAAACCAAACCAAAACAAAAAACCAAACCAAACCAAACCAAACCAAAACAACAAGAAGGGAGGTATGTTGGCATCAGGACGTCCCAAACCTATAACATCACATAGGCAACAGGGCAACCTGAAGACCTGTTGACAATACAACAGTCACCATATTCCCAGCATTCACTTGGCTCACCTCCCACCTTTACCTGTGTTACATCATTTCCCATATAAATAAGAACACCCCTTCCTCACTCTCTCCCCCTCTTCTCTTTCTGCCACTACCTTGTCTCTCCCTTCCAATAAAATCTCTTCCACATGGAACTGCTTTGGCCTAGTGTGCTGTTGAGATGCAACCCACTATTCTAACACATCAGTACCCCCAAATCATAGACAGACTTACAGACAAATCTAAGGGGCCCTGTTGCTTTTTAAGTTGAGGCAGAGGCAATCATTAGCTTTGACTCTAGGTTTGTTTTTTCTCAAAGTTCTAGGGATTGAACTCAGACACCTATGCATGCTGGCAGCCCTGTACCTGAGCTGTATCCCCAGCCCCTGACTACATGTTTAACAGAAGTACTAAGTACTCCAAATTCTGGGTCATCAGTATGGATAAGAGAAGGACAAAGCAGGGAAAGAATTAGGAAACAATTCTTATAACCCAGACACTGATGGTGGCTTAGCAGTGAAGTCACTCATCTAACACAACTATTTGACAGAACTCACAAGATTTTTTTAAAGATGAAAAATGGGGGGGTGGGTAAGAAAAAAGCAAAGTCATTCTCAGTCTGTGACATGAATGATTAAAAGAACAGTAGTTGCTATTACCTGTCATGGAGAATACTAAATATGATGGTTTATATGAAAGTTATTTGAAGCCTTTTATTTGATAAAGCAATTTTATCAATGAATCAGCAAAGAGAAGGGAGAGGTTCATTAGTCAGCTTTCTGTGAAAAATACCTAAGATAAATAACCAAAAAGGAGGAAGAGTTTGTTCTGGCTCTGTTTCAGAGGTTTCAGCAGGTACTGACCCTGTTGATTTAGGTTTATAGTGACATGACAGGTGTACGCCTGTTTCACTCATGGTAGTCAAGAAGCAGGAGGTCACTATCACTTTCAAAGGCATGTCCAACATGGCTTAACATCCTTCTTCTTAGCCTAACCGTCCTAATTGTTAGTTCCACCCTCACAGCCTCCCAGTAGCATCACAGCAGAACACCAAGTAGTCAATACATGGGTCTTCAGAAGTGACTCAATCCAAATTATGACCAGGATGGACATATTGTAAGACATTTGAAGAAATAACATCATTCATGATATAGTAATATGGGAAGGGACAGAAGCATGAAAGAGAGTGAAAAGCTTGAAGATACAGATGAAAACCTAGGAGGATGTTCTCAGGCTATGCAACTCATTCAAAATCTGTGCTTTTGTTGTCTTTCTACCCCCTGAATGCAGGTTAGATGTTGCTAAAGAAAGTGGCATGTATCAATGTGCATGAAGCAGTAAGTTACCCTTTATGCTTTCCCTTTTGGTCATGCTGAAGAGCCTGAAACAGGCCTACTGGACATAACCCACTAAGTCTTGGAGCTTATAAGCATGAGAAAGCTTCCAGAAATGTCACTCGGAGCAAGAAAAGTGAAACCAGTAAGACTTATTACAGTTCATAATCTTCAAGTAGGGACTCACTAACTGGCCTACTTAGTCCAAAGTGCCATATGGATACCTATAGGTCCTAAAAAATGTTTCATTCTTCATTCCGATGCTATTATGGAACTAAAAGCCATGCTATTTCAAGAAAAGGAAAGAAGTCTCTATTGCTAGCCCAAATAAATCCAATACTTGAAGTTGACATGCTTAAACAAAAATGTTTTCTAAAGTGTATTTAAGGAAAAAAAAAAACTCAATCTCTTTGCAGTACACACATCTATGTATCTACATATACATAGGTATGTATAAATATGTATAGATTCTTCCAGATGAAGGTTTACCTTCACAATACTTTTCTTGTAAGTTTCATAACAGCAAAAGACTTCCTGTCCCCAAACTCCATACATAGAGTATCAAACAAATGGAAACTTTAGGGGGGAGACAGGACAATTTGATTCACTGTCTATTTCAGGTCCTAAGGCATTCAAACTTGTGGCTGTACAAAGACTGTAACAGTGCCTCCTCCAGTAACATACACAAAAGCCAGGCACCTTGGTATATGGAAGGGGAGCTTCCTCCACCAATATCTGGATCACACTGATTCTACTGTTTGCCTCTACTCTGTGCTCTAGGCAGTATCTTCTTTCATTCTATCACTGGGCAGATATGCTCGACTTCTCTTTAACCAGAGAGTTCATTTGGGAGGCAGCTTGGGCCCACAATAATTCTGGGCCCTCCCTTTACAGTTCCTGACATCTGAGGGATGACATGTGGATGGTTCAGTCCACACTGATATGAACTAAAGTAGATTGCTGCACAATTGGTGAAGAAACTTTTATTCGCCTGATGTTATTGCTGTTCTGGAGGCTTACTGATGAATAAGCTCACTCTAGCTCCTTCTGAACTCTGGCTGGCTGGTTCAATTCAGCTGTTCTGGCTCAAACTCCTTTCCAAGCTGATTGATTAAATCTGGCTTCTCTCAGCTTCTCACTGAATTGCTCTGTGCGGCCTCAAACTAATTCTGGCAATCTATTCCAATCTTCTGACTCCTTCTTATTCTTTGCTTTGAATTGCTTCTTCAGGAAGTCATGAACAAACACAGAGCACTGCCTTTACACTCACTCAACTGAACTGCATCAAACTGACTGAACTGTCCTCCAGTTAGGTGTCATTTTCAAATATCGATGCTTCCTACTATAAACTAACTTTACTTTCATTGTTTGGGATTGAAGGTATGTACTAAGGGTATGTCTGGATTCCAGCCAGATGAATTAAAGGTGTACAGTCCCTTGCCAGAGCTGTTTAACCCAGCTGTTGCTGGATTAAAGTTCCTTTACACATGGTCCTTCCTTATTGACCTCCATAGATTGTCCTGCTTCTTAGCTACGGTTCTTATCAATATGTCACAAAGCAAGAGATCCATGTACTTGTTAGATCTCAATAAGGACAATTACAATACCTGACGGTAGGCTACAGCATGGTGGTAGCTACAAGAACTATATTTTTGGACACTAGTTGCCCTTCATGCTCTACAAAAGCCATCAAGTACCAGGAGCTATGAAGTGACTCATAGAAGCACTTTGGTCAGGAGAGCTGGGGCTTCAAGGAGCATATGCTCATATACTGCCTAGCACATAACAAGGATATCCTGTAAGTCACCTACCTCCTCCAGGTGTACATGTAGCTCATCACTGTCTTGACGAAGTTCTGGAACATCAATGGGTCACTGGGATGCCTGGGCATTCTTTCCATTTAATCTAGTTGCCTTCTGTGCTCCACCCTGCCACAAATCAAGCACAATCTGTTTTCACCTCGTCCTCATTTGTCATATATCACACCAAGTCACTTACTAGAAAACAAGGAAGTGTACCCTTTAATGTTAGTTCACTTTAACAGCCGAGAACAAACAGCATTCCAAAGAGAAACTACTTGGATACTACCCACTATACACACATTGGGAGAGGGATACCAGACTTATTTATTACCAGTTTGGTAATAAGATCTTCATTTACAGCATGATAATCCCAACATTTCCAAAAAACATATTTTAAGTTATTTGAGGTGATTGCTGGCAGATAAGCATGTCATCTCACTCAGGGAGTGAATTCTCAGACTGCTCATTGCCTCTTTCTTTCACCAGGGCCCAGTATTTCCTGAATAAAGCCTAGGAACAATTTCTACCCAGTGGCCCAAATTAGAATCCTTCCAGTTAACTCCAGCCTCGTTCATGTCTGACGGTTCCTTCTACTTCCCTCCTTCTGCATCCTAAATTTCTCTTTATATTATATAATATATAATATTATACTTAATAACATGCACACACACACACACACACACACACACACACACACACACACAGAGACAGTGTGGATAACTAAGAATCCTATAGCCTGTCTGCTTTTAGAAGTCAGGACTTTAGCCTGGTGTGGTGGTGCACACCTTTAATCTAAGCACTAGGGAGGCAGAGGCAGCAGGATTTCTGAGTTTGAGGTTGGTCAACTGAAAAGTACATAAAACAGTGGCTGGGCCAGAAATCCAGTTTTGATGTAATGAGTCTAGGCTTATGGTGTTGTTGGTCTGCAACTCTGCTTATAAAAACACTGGGTTAGAGATGAAGCTGGACTGGGACCATGGCTGTACTTCTTTGTTTTTTGTTTTCAATTTTTTTTATTAGATCTTTTCTTAATTTACATTTCAATTGCTATCCCGAAAGTCCCCTCCCCCCTCCCCCCTCCCCGCTCCCCTGCCCACCCACTCCCACTTCTTGGCCCTGGCGTTCCCCTGTATTGGGACATATAAAGATTGCAGTACCAAGGGGCCTCTCCTCCCAATGATGGCCGACTAGGCCATCTTCTGCTACATATGGAGCTAGAGACACGAGTTCTGGGGGTTCTGGTTAGATCATATTGTTGTTCCTCTTCTAGGGTTGCAGACCCCTTCAGCTCCTGGGGTTCTTAGAGATCGAAGAGGTTACACCCGGGGCACGAGGGAGAATACCTACTGACACTCGTAGGTGAAGACACCCTCAGTCGATATAGTCCCAGGGAAGTCATTTGTGAACGACAGGATACGTTATCACAGACTCAAATCACTGACTAATTGGGATGGATCCCCGGTGGGTTAGTCTCTGTATGGTCCATCCTTTCATCTTAGCACTAAACTTTGTCTCTGTAACTCCTTTCATGGGTATTTTGTTTCCTATTCAAAGGAGCAATGAAGTTGAGACAGGGTTTCTCTGTGTAGCCCTGGCTGTCCTGGAACTCACTTTGTAGACCAGGCTGGCCTCGAACTCAGAAATCCGCCTGCCTCTGCCTCCCGAGTGCTGGGATTGAAGGCGTGCACCACCACGCCCGGCTTTACTTCTTTGTTGTTAAATTGCTTTAGTTTCTTATATATTTAAGGAGTTCCACTATCAATCTGTCCAGGTCATTTGAATGTGGGAATATGGAGGAAGCTCTTAGCATGGGTTAGCATTTGCTAAATTACAAATAGATGCGAGCAGTCAGTAATGATTATGGCTCAAAACACACCATGGCATGACATCTTTCTTCCTCTAAGCAGCTTTTGCCAACTATAAGAAATGTCTGTCCTCAAAACAATGTTCCTACATCATATACAAAATATAGTCTTAAATCTTAGTATTTAGAACAAAGAAGACAAATTACTCTACAGCCTGAAATGAGGAAGGTGCTGACTACAGGAAGAACTGCATCCTAATCAACTAAAAGCTGCCATCTAACACAATGGGACAAAAAAAAGTGCCATTGTCTGGGACCCAAACAGCTGGGTGGGGTGCCCTTAATATTCCAACTGAAGTCAAGTAGTGAGGTGTCTTTAAGCAGGAAATGCAAAAAAATGTCCACACTGTCCTTACATTACAGCAATGTGCCAACCCATTTACCATTCTCAACTCCCCCTGCAACCCTAGCTCATGCTTCCCTGCCTACCTGGACACTTACCTTGCCTGAGTCTAGGTACACTTGTTTTGCCAGGAATCCAATTTTCTCAGATCACTTGGTCAAGTGTCCACAGGCATTAGCTTGGACTGTGAAATCTTGAATCCCTCATGGCTTCTTTCTGGAGATCTTTCTGTTTTTACTTCTCTTCATTATGCACTCCAAACCTAGAGAGAGAAACAGGCCAAAGGTGATGCTAGCATACACCTATAGTCTCAGGACATGGGAGAAGGACAGAAAACTCAAGGTTGAAGACAACCTAAACTACAGGAAACCCTATAAAGTGACGGAGAGAGGGTGCAGAGGGAGGGAGAACTGAGACTGGGAGGAGAGAGATGGAGAGAAGAGGAAAGTGAAAGAACAGGAAGGCGATACAGAACAGGAAGGAACCAACAAGCGTGAACCATACTTGGGATAACTGGAAGGGTTCTAATTTTGCCCACAAACAATATGCCTGGGTTTATTTTATTCACTTTACCATGCTGTTGTCACTATTTCACAATGCTGAATCATAACAGTTACACTGCAGCAAGGTCCCACCCCAAACTCTTAACCAGAATTAGAACTCCACTAACATTCACTGATAGGACTGGAGCTCCCCTTGTACCACACTTTCTTCACAGCAAAGTCCACGGATGTCCAAACTGAAAGGATGAGATCCCAGGACCCAGATAGAATGAAGACAAGGTGGGAAAGCAGAAGAGAAAAAGGAAGGGAATCAGGCATCCCCACCTTCAGGACTCTGGGACTAAGTCAGAGAAAGCCTTTAACTGGAATGCTCAAAGCCTTAACATGCACACATTGTTATCCAAGATCTAGAGCTGTCACTTCTGGATCCACAGAACCCTTCTAGTCCAACTTTCTATCCTAATACTAGTTTTCAAATCTAGAACTACTAGGAACGATGCAGTAATCATCTGTACCTGAAGTCTTTTCAAAGTCATTAATGCCACCATTCCTAATGTCCTCAATCATCATTTCTAGAGGAAGTTGGGTCTGACCACTTAGTTCAAACAGGCTGTATTTCTTTGCCTGTTTTACTTTCTATTACTCATGTTTATCTGAAATTAGGTCAACCATTTATTTATAGTCTGGCTCCAGATACTAGAATAAATTGTACCTGAGAAGCAAGTCGATGTGTCTCAGGTATCCAGGGTCTGGCACCTTCCTGGGCTCAGATGTTTTCCTGAATGAAAGGAGAGACGTATGTCTAGGCAGGTGTGTGGATCTATGCCCTTAGAATTCCAGTGCTAGCTGCCCGTCCCCTCCGGCCCCCCGGCAACCGCCCCCGAGCCAACCCCAGCCTTGACTAGCCAAACTTCCCGCCAAACATCTTTCTGGCCCAGAAAACACATCGGACTGGGTAATTCAGTACA
The DNA here is from genome assembly GCA_902729485.2 of Mus minutoides. NCBI lineage: Eukaryota > Metazoa > Chordata > Mammalia > Rodentia > Muridae > Mus > Mus minutoides. Next base: position 424,487 of record LR753327.1, on the reverse strand, counting down.
GCTCAGTGCACATGTGCAAAGAGGACAGGGACTGTAGTTCCCTTTTGTGCTAAGGTCGGGAGACTAAGGTCTCCCCCGCTCCCCCCTCAGCCCCCACCCCCAGCCCGCGGTTTTATTTCCAACCGTAAAGACAGCCACCTCGCACCGATGCCGGAACAAAATGCTCAGGCCCTACTGTACTGCGGGTACAGTTCCGTACAAACCGATAAACAAGTTCAGGCTTCCCATCATCCTTGGCATCCTGAACACCGGAACCGCAACTTTAAAACAGCCGGAACTTCCTGCGGCTGCCATGGTTTCCAGACTCTAATTTGAAGAAACTAGGTGTCAATCAATTGCGAATTCACTTCCGGGGCACCCTCCGGAGCTAAACGGTGGGCCATTCTGGTCAGTTGGCTTTAGTCTCCCTTTTACATTATGTCGCTTTGTACTGGTCCCTTCCAGAACAAACAGCCAAAGTTGGCATAAAGAAAACACGCTCCCGGACTTTGTTTTTTACTTTATAAAAATAGCCGCTTGATGGCAGCATGATTTCACGGATGCGCTCAGACCCGCTCTTCCCCCGCCCTTTGTGTTTAGAAAAAAAAAACACCACCTCAGTCAAAAAAACTACTTCCTTACAAACTTGGATCTTTTCTGGCATTTTATAGCCCCAGGTTTTCCTGATTCTAAGCCAATCTAATGACTGGAAAAAAAATTTTTTTTCAATTTTTTTTATTAGATCTTTTCTTAATTTACATTTCAATTGCTATCCCGAAAGTCCCCTCCCCCATCCCTGCTCCCCAGGACAGCCAGGGCTACACAGAGAAACCCTGTCTCGAAAGAAAAAAAAAAAAAAAACCCAAAAACAAAACAAAACAAAAAAGAATGTCTACATGGCAGGCGTGCTGCTTGATTCATGCTGAACAACCTTATTCCATGTTCCCTAATTTAAACTGGATAGGGTTTCAAGCTTTTCTGTATAAACTGAATTTCCCATTACTTTTTGAAAACTTATAAGGATTTTTATTAATGTGTATGTATGTATATGTGTTTTCATGTACATTTATTTGTGCCCGTGGAAGCCAGAATAAGGCATTAGATACTATGGAGCTGAAGTTATAGGCAGCCATCAGCTGCCAGATATAGGGATAATCTCTTGTGCACTGTGTAAAAGCATTCACCTGTCAATAAAGAGCTGAATGGCCAATAGCAAATCAGGAGAGTTACCAGCCAGTGGAGGAAGAAGAAGGTTGGGACTAAAAGGTACCTAGGGAGTCACATGGCAGGTGGTAGGCCAGGCCAGTATATTTGGAGTAGAATAGCGGGGAATCTGCCAGCTATAGTGCCAAAGCTTATAATAAATGTAAGTTTCCTAAATAAATGTCTTTATTCAGATCTTGGGCAGGCACAGAAGTTTGTACAGTCATAGACAAGTGTGGGTGTTCGAAACCCCAAATAACTATTAACCACTGAGCCATGTCTCCAGTCCCACTTTTTGAATTGAGTATCATGTACTATAATGTAATTACCAAACATGTTCCACGCTGGACAATAATGGTGCTTGTATGATTATTGCTTTCAGAGTTTAGTTTATAGGCACTCATTTAAGTTTGTTCATTCTGTTTCTCAAAATTTCTGAAGTTTTGTTTATTGGCTGTCTTAGGGTTTCTATTGACATGGTAAAATACCATTACCAAGCTGGGCGTGCTGGCGCACGTCTTTAATCCCAGCACTTGGGAGGCAGAGGCAGGCGGATTTCTGAGTTTGAGGCCAGCCTGGTCTACAGAGTGAGTTCCAGGACAGCCAGAGCTACACAGAGAAACCCTGTCTCAAAAAACAAAACAAAACAAAACAAAACAAAACAAAATACCATCATCAAAGCAACTCGGAAAGGAAAGGGCTCACTCCTTTTATGTTTATGTTTACATCATAGTCCATTACTGATGAAAGTTAGGGCAGGAGCTAGAAGTGGGAACTGAAGCCAAAGCAAGTCCAGCTCACAGGCTGGCTCCCCTAGGCTTGCTCAGTCTGCTTTCTTATGCCACCCAGGACCACATGCCCAGGGGTGGTCCTACCCCCAGTGAGCTGGGCCCTCTTCATTAATAAATCAATCAATAACTCAATCAAGAAAATGCCCTACAGACTTGCAGCTAGGCCAAACTGACAAAGGCAAATTCTCAGTTGGAGTCCTTGTTCCCAGATGACTGTTGCTTTTGTCAAGTTTACATAATACTAACCAGGACATTGGCCACTTGATGTGTTGTCTCTTAACTTTGTGTCATAGTCCAGAATCCCACTGCCATCCTGCCTTATTGCTATCAAGCGCTGCTGCACTTTCCCCAGTGTGTGAGGTGATAGTTTCCTGCTGAAAGAATATTCTTCTGAGCTTCCTATCTGGACAGCTCTGCCCCTAGAAGGGGCCCATAGTCCCATTTTCCCCTGTAGGCGTTTTGACCATTGCTCATGTGGGTAACAAAATGCTCTCTCGGTGTGAATAAACATGGTCCTGCCTAAGGTCAAACCAAACTTCTCTTTCTTTTCACCTTCTGTCTCTCTTCAGATGCCTTTTAATAATCTACCTTGAAGTAAGAAAATTAATTCCAAAAGGCCAGCCAAGAAGTCCAGCTATTGTGTTTTTGCACCCAGTGAACAGATTTGCTTTTCAGGAAGAAAAAACTAGAAAACATCAAATACTTTTAATTACAACACGTGATAAATTAAGTTGATTCCTAATTGTGCTATTTTAAAAGTCTTGTATATATAAAATTATGTATGTGTATATATATATATATATATATATATATATATATATATATATATATATATATATATACATACACATACTCACTTGTAAAATGAGAACAAAACTATCCAGCTTGTAGTTATTCTACAACTGTTCATGCAGTGTGGAGCACCAGCTAACATAGTTCAATTTATGGCAGTTAGCTACAACAGCATTAATATTTTGGTCACAGAACTTAATCAATAAGGCTTGGAGGCATGGGCTTTAGAAGTTTTGATGGAGGCGATATGTATAAAAAGGCATGGCATGGGGAGTGAATCCCATGACAGCTCTTCCATCTTGTGATGAAACAGTTCCTCTGGAATAGCAAGCAACAAGGCTCAAATCAAAGGAATCTTTTCATTCCTTTGTTTTATAATTCCCAACCTCTAAAATGTGAAAAGTTAATTTCTAATGGTTATAAAGTACGCCGTCTCATATTTTTAATATTAGCATAAACTAAACTTCCATGCTTTTATTTACCATTATAAGCCGCTGTATTAAAAAAAAAAAAAAGCTCTATGGGAGATATTGCTCTGTCTTTAAAAAAAAAAAACAAAACAAAGAAAATACATATCCAAGAAAGTATACAGTAAGCCAGTATCAAAATAAAGAAATAGTAATCAAAGAAACACATTAAAAATATTTTTTTCCATGAACATACAAGAAGCCTACAGAACACCAAATACACTGGACCAGAAAAGCAATTCCTCCCGACACATAATTATCAAAACAACAAATGTACTAAATAAAGATAGAATATTAAAAGCAGTAAGGGCAAAAGGTCAAGTAACATATAAAGGCAGGCCTATCAGAATTACTCCAGACTTCTTACCGAGACTATGAAAGCCAGAAGATCCTGGACAGATGTTATTCAGACCCTAAGAGAACACAAATGCCAATCCTGGTTACTATATCCAGCAAAACTCTCAATTAAAATAGATGGAGAAATCAAAGTATTCCATGATAAAACCAAATTCACACAATATCTTCCCACGAATCCAGCCCTTCAAAGGATAATAAAGGGAAACCACCAAATCAAGGACGGAAACTACACCCTAGAAAAAACTAAAAAGTAATCCTTCAACAATCCTAAAAGAAGACAGCCACAAGAACAGAATCCCCACCTCAACAACCAAAATAACAGGAAGCAACAACTACTTTTCTTTAATTTCTCTTAACATCAATGGACTTAGAAATCCACCTGTGTCTGCCTCCCAAGTGCTAGGATTAAAGGCGTGTGCCACCTCCTCCCGGCTTTTTTAAGTTTTGTTTTGTTTTGTTTTGTTTTTTGATGTAGACATTCTTTGGGGCATAATTGTTATGGAGTTTATTATTATTGGAAAAAGTAAAAATGATTAGCCTTAAAACATGTTCCCACAACCAGGAAGAAGAAACAACCAAACAGAGCTATCTGTGGTCAGAAAAGGCGTGGCAGAGCATTCCACTATGGCATCAATGCCTTGAGAAAATACAATGGTAATATTTGCTTTCCTATTTACAAGGCTTCAAATTTTCACATGGTGCCATGTTTTTATCTCTAGCTAAATACCTGTCACATCTCTTCATTAGAGCAATCAGGCTATAAGAGACCTGCTTTACCATCTATTTCCTGCATCCATCTGTGAGAAAGACCTCATAGTATCTCTTGTAGGTGGGATGCTGGATTCTTTCTACACTTACTTTCCTATTGTTTGAGGAAACATATTAACAGATTTTCTCCAAGATACAATTTGATTTCTTTGTTATCATTGATAGAAATATTGGAAAGGTAGCTGAAATTTGAGTCAGGATATTAGCACATTGTTTAATAACATTCTTCTTGTCAGAAATAGAATCTTAAGGATAACTTTTCTAAGGTACCTTGAGCTATCTTATCTGTAGGTACAAAGGGACAGAAAACATTAGGACTGCTAATTCCTACTAGTCTAGCTATTTCTCCCACCAAAACTCTGCTTAGCTACCCCCAGTAATCCAAACAACAAGTTTACAGTAGAAAACTTTCAAAAAGTTGTGTTAGCTGTTCCTTGCAAACCTTCCATCTGCTTCTTAAATTGGTTCTTCCATTCTTGTGAATGGCAACTCAACAGTCATAAGGCAGTTTTCCTAAGGCCAGACTTCAGTACATCTCTTTGGCTCACCCGACCCTAGTACTTTGTACCAGAAAACAAGTGGCGCCTGAAGGCAACACCTCAATTTCCTGCTTTAACTGCCTGTTACTGTGCAGGTTCACCTAGGTGCCCCTCCCCCAACCAAAAGGCTTCTGCATGAGGCTAAGTTCTAAAGATAGAAGTCTTTCCAAACCTCAAGGAATAACTTTAAAAATCCCAAAGGCTGTGCAAATAAATGAAAAACTTAAAAAACATAATCCATTAACTACATTATCAAAGGTAATATCCAGAAATATAACTGAAGGCGGAATTTGAAAGTGATATTTACATACTCATACTCACAACAGCATTATTCACAATTTCTCAAAAGTTAAAAGCAAGCCAAGTGCTTCTCCCTGCACAAATAAGATATGCTATCTATCTACCATAGAATCTCGTTCTGCTTTAAAGTAGAAAGAAATCCTGTAAGTCATTAGGTCAAGCAAAATAAGCCAGTCACAAAACAGAAAACTGCATGAGCCCACCTATATGGAGTATCTAACATAGCGAAATTCAGAGAAACAGAATGGTGATTTCAAGAGCTTGGAAGAAAGGGAAATGGGAATTTATTGTTTAGTAAACATGGAGTTTTAGTTTTGCAACACAAAAAATTGCTAGAGATCTGCAGTAGAAAAGCATGAATATATGTTGAATTTACTGTTGAATTTACTTATAAATGGATAAACAATACAATTTTAAGTTTTTTATCCTTTATCACAATTCAGAGTTCCTAGACCTGATAGCTCCTCCTATATTTGACTTTTCAGAACTTTCTCTATATACTGCCATCTCTGTCTCCTATGCCCTCTTTGCCCCACACCCATCTGGTTTCAATTACCTCTCAGCATTTCTGGCCTCAGTATACTCAGGGTATCGGACTTTGTTCACTACCTATTTCTAGAAATTTTCTGATCTTTTGGCTTTTGTGGGACTCTCTTTACACTTTGCTGATGTCTCAGTGAAAACTCTTTTCATATTTAGTCTGTTTTCCTGCCTCTTCATAGTTGATGATGTCCATGCCTTGTCTCTTTTTGAGCCTTTACAGTCTTAACATTTTCCTCATGCAAAGCACAATTAAACAGTGCCTGCTATCAAATGTATAGCTCTGCTCAGGTCTCTCTGCCGTATGGATTCCTGGAGACCAGTAAGATATTCCAACTCAGCTTTCCTCCTGTGTCTTCTAAGTCAGTAACAGCACCCTCCTCCCTGTTTTGCTGGAAAGCCTGTGGTTCATACGAGGACCCTAATTCTCCTTTATACTCCATATCAAATTGTTCATTCTGCAACTGTCAGTGTTTTATCATCTTCTACCTTCAAGCTGGTCTGCTTCTAATTTTGTCTTCAAGTTATAACCTTCCACATCCTTTTATTGTTTGGGGAGTCCCTTGAACTCCCCTGAGCAACAACTTGAAGGGAAGTGTCCCATATTTGACACCAGAGAGTTTTGTTAAGCAGTCTGGATTGGAGGGACCATTGTCACTACACATGTTGTAAGTTCATTACATTTTCATTTACATACATTAATTATATTACATATGTATTTTAAGCAAACCTAAAATAATGTTTCTGTAATGGCTGTGGCTTTTTCAATGACTTTTAGTTCTCTTTATCACCTTGCCCTCCCTTTTCATATGGATTGTCCTCCCTCCTGCTAGTTAAAGCCTCTTCAGTTTTCTTTCTGGTTTTTTTTTTTGTTTTTTTGTTTTTTTTTTTGGTTTTTCGAGACAGGGTTTCTCTGTATAGCCCTGGCTGTCCTGGAACTCACTTTGTAGACCAGGCTAGCCTCGAACTCAGAAATCCGCCTGCCTCCGCCTCCCGAGTGCTGGGATTAAAGGCGTGCGCCACCGCGCCCGGCCTCTTCAGTTTTCTAATTGCCCAATTCATTCTACTCTTCTGCTTTATAGCTCATTTTACTCCTTCCTCATTCTCTCCTTTAACTGTCATGGTTTCTGTGTTAACTTCAGGTTATACACTCACCTCTTAAGATTCAGATCTAGTATCCACAAATCAGAGCGAGAAAGCATTTATGTTGTTTCCAATTTCCAGCTATTATGAACAGAGCAGTGATGAATGTGGCCGAGCAAGTATCTGTAAAACAGGACACTGTGTCCTTTAGACATATTTCAAGGAACAGTATAGTTTTAGTTATATAATTTGGTAAGATTTCAGCACTACAATATTATTAATAATAATAATAAGCAGTACAGTAATGACACCAAAACAGATTAGTAAATCAACTGAACAAAATAGAAGTTCAAAACAAGTGCATGTAGTTTTACAGCATTCTGAACTAGAATCAACGTGAAATGGATCAAATAGATCAATGTGAAACTTGTAATGCTGGAATACATGGGTGATACCCTACAACATATAGCTGTAGCAAGAGACTTTTGCCCCATTCAATTAAGAATTAAGGCAAACAATTAACAAAGAAGACCTCATAAAACTAAAATACTTGTGTATAGAAAATGGAACAATAAGCTAATAGAGAGGAAGCCCAGAGTGGGAGAGAATCTTTAGCAGCTATTCATTTGATAAACTATCCAGAATATAGAGCTGGGCCTGGTGGTGCATGCCTTTAATCCCAGCACTCGGGAGGCAGAGGCAGGCGGATTTCTGAGTTCGAGGCCAGCCTAGTCTGTCCTGCCTCGAGGAAAAAAAAAAAAACAAAAACAAAAAACAGAATATAGGAAGGAAAAAAAAGAATCCAGAAAGCCAAGGATCCAGTTTAAAATGGCTGGAGGGAGGGGGCAGCTCCAGATCTGAATACAGAATTCTCAAAACAAACAAAAAACAACAATAAACAACCAAAAAAAAAAACAAAAAAGAGGTGAAAAACTAGCTAAGGATTATCGTTAAAGTTTTAGCATCCTTACCATCTTTAGCAATTAGGAAAACGCCAATAAAAACAACTCTGAGGTTAATGTTACTCCAATTAGAAAGGTTAAGGTCAAGAAAACAACTGATACGAAATGTGGGAATGGGAACTCTTGCTCACTTTTGGTGAGATTTCAAACTCGAACAGCTTCTGTGGAAATGAGTGGAGAAGTCTCAAACAAAGAAACAAACGCCAATCCAAACCAAAACCAAAAACCCCTTGACTTGTTTTTAAAATTCTCATCTCTTTAAAATTCACCGTACAAAGCTCCTGACTGGAATATGATCCAGCTAGATTGTTCTTTGCAAGATATTCTAGTGCTTTTTCTCTGCCCATGCATGTTCCCTCTGCCTCGAGTCCTGACTAGCTTGATTAAGCGCTAATCATGACTCAGCTTAGGTATGCTCCCACAGTGTATAATGAAGCACACCTCGTTGTTACCTCACTCTGCTAGTTCTTCCAAAACAGGTAGCAAACTCTTCATCACCGCATTCCACCGTCCTGCTTCTAGAACCTTGCTTGTAAGTGGTTAAGGCGGGCGTGTGTGTGTGTGTTCGCGCACGCGCGTGAACTGGGAACACGGCACACAGGGGACTTAATAACAGCATCGTTTAAAAAATGTTTAATTTTTTTCATACAACTTATTTTTCCCATTGATTTATTGAATATTCTATCACATAGGCTAGAGGAATAGCGTTGCTAAGTAACAACACGCGTGCGCTAGCGCCTGCGTGGCCCGGATAAGGCGGAGCCACCGCTTCCTCTGCAGAGGGAGGGCGCACGCAGGCGCAGATAAGGCAGAGCCACTGCTTCCTCTGCAGAGGGAGGGCGCACGCAGGCGCAGACGGAGAAACTGGTCTCTGTTTCCGCCCTATGCTTTCAGTTAACTGTTAAAGCAGCGCGCGCAACATGTCACTTCCGGGACGGGAAAGCCGCACTTACCTAGCGGCAACATGGATGCTGCCTGCGAAAGCGAAGAACCGGTAAGATATTACTCTGGGCTTGGTTAAATACCTAAGTGGAGATGGGGTGGTGAGCGGCCCAAGGAGTCAAAGAATCGCTCGCTCAGCGCCGCTTTTTTTTTCTCCTCAGGTTTCTGGGGAAGCGTTGTCCATCGCCCATGCTCTCTCTCAACCTCCGGAGTCATATGGCAACGACGTGAGTATGACTCACCTAAACTTCCCGCCCACCCAGCTTTAAATTATAAGCTCCTTTACTGTTTGATATCTTCAGACTTTCCCACATCAGCCAAAAATAGTACCTTCCCGTCAGTGTAATTTTAGTTGACAGATGTAGTACTGTAGAACATGTGAAAGTGAGTCGCTAACTTTCTATGATTTAGAACCACCTGGGAAGCCTCTGAACACTAGAGGCACAACCAGATTACAGCCCACAGCAGATCAGATCATAGTGTCTGGGGGAAGAGGAGCCACAACGTAGTAGTTTTTTTTAAAGAACCTTTAAAATGAATGAATGCACTGCGCGGTAAAGTGGCACCGGTTTGTGGTGAGCGTCATTTGGACCTCTGAACAAGCTGTATGTCAGAAGATAAGGAAAAAAAAAAGATGACAGAAATAGCAATCAGGATGTAACGTGTACTAGACGAGTGGCTCAAGCAATAGAATGGAAAGGGGTTAGCAGGAGAGATTTTTAAGGATGGAGGCAGTAGATTACATCTGGGAAGTTTCGCTGGAATGGGATCCTCAAAGTATAAGTGGACAGAAAATATAGATTCAAAGGTAGGACAATTTCTTGGTCTAAGGTGGGGAGGTGCATGTGTAGATGGATTTTTTTCTGGCATCATGAAGGGGACAGCAGGCAGATTAAAAAAGGAGAGTCCAATGGAACATCCAGTGGGTACTTGTTCAGATATACTTACATATAATTTAGCAGCATTATTTGTTCTGGAGTTTTACAGAATGGAAAATTGGCTGTCTGATAAGGACAAAAAGTGACTATAACATTTCTACACTCGGGAAAGTGAAAAATAGTTTCCCATGTATTTTTGTTTGTCCTCCCAACAACTCTGATGTCCGTAAGTGGGTATATTAATGTAAGTTATGTTTACTTCTTTATATAATACAATATACTATATATTACATATATAATGATAAATTATATTTTTATTTCATTTAGTGTAATAGTTATCACTTGATGCTGGAAAAGAGATGTCCAGTAGTTCATTGTTTTTGTTATTCTGTATTGACAGCTTCTTTTGGTCACTGTAGGGCCAAATCCACTTGGTCAGTTTTTATCCCTGACAGCAACATTTTCTGTAGACTTCTTGAGATTTAGCAAGATGTCTTAATTTCTTATCCATTGTAGGACTGAGATTTCTGAACTGACAATGTTCTTCCTCTTTTACAGCCTGATATTGAAATGGCTTGGGCCATTCGAGCAATGCAGCATGCTGAAGTCTATTATAAAGTGAGTTGTCATCATTAAGCAGAAGTCAGCATGTGATTTTAGTGTATGATGCTATGCTAATCACGGTTCTCAGCAACGTAAATTGTTTAGTTTTCCTTGTTGTTTTAACTACGGAAAAATCTTAACATCCAGGGAGCAGGGGTAGAAGTTAATTTGATGATGAGAAGTTCTGCTTGACTGCCCCTTCTTGTTTGCTACCTGGCGGGAAAATGCCTGGCCCAAGAGTAACAGACACTTAAATGTCTCCTGAATGAATGAACAGTCACAGAACAAGAGCCAGGCAGTACTAGGACTGAAGGGTTCATTCAGTTGTCAAAGTGGTAAAAAGAAAAAAAAAAGAAAGAAAGAAAAAGGAAAAACAAAAAGAGAGGGCTGTTATTGTGACTCTTAAGACCATTTTAATGATTTCACGCAAGACCTGGTCTGTTACTGCTGTCTAATCTTCTGATTACCATAGGTTGCCTGATGGTGTCGCAAGGGAGGGGTAGAAGTCTAAATTAGTGACTAGCATCTTTATGTTCTGTTGTCTGGCAGCTGATTTCATCAGTTGACCCACAGTTTCTGAAACTCACCAAAGTAGATGACCAAATCTACTCTGAGTTCCGTGAGATGTTTAAGACACTCAGGGTAGATGTATTGGACCCAGAAGAACTCAAATCAGAATCAGCTAAAGAAGTAAGTATCCTCTTAAGCATTATCTAACATCTAGCCCATAATTTTTATTATATATTTGTATATAAGCTTCACATTTGTTCAAAGGACTTGCATTAAGGAACCTGGATTTTATATTAATTAAGTCAACTATGGAATTAATTAATTTCTGTATCATATGCTTTTGATGTTTATTGAAGACTTTTTTCCCTCTTGGACACTTCTACTACCCCTTTAGATACTCCTTTAAGGGGAGGAGGGGTATGTTTATTTTGGCAGGAAATTTAGCTGGAAGGGATGGATGACAAAATAGTTAATAGGGTACAGGGAATAAAAGGTGGTATTTTGACTCTCTGGATTTTTGTTCCATTGATCATAGGTCCTGGATAGCATAGCAGTAGTGTTTGTAGCCTATCTGACCATCTCATGCTGACACAGTACTGAGATTACAATAGGAAAAAGATTTTCCTTCAAGTGGGGTCTTGGCTAATGAAGGTTGAAGTCTTAGCAGGCTGTCATTGATCTTTGAAAATTTGCCCCTACTCAGTGGACATGTATACCATTAAGGTATTATCCCTGCCTTCTTTGTCTTGTTGGCACTTTGGTGAGGGTGAGTACCCACTTTGACTTGAGGTGGCTGATAAATAACTCAAAGCAAAACATAGATCTGTTTTAGAAATCATATTTTAATTCTGGAGTAAAAAGATTGAGGTAGTTGGTTTCTTTGTTATTTTGGTTTTTGTTTTCCTGATCAAAATATTGTGTGTAGGGGAAGCAGCAGTCTAAACCATAACGTATAACACAAGAATTACGATTTTCACTATAAAGCTGCCAGTTACCTCATGATTTGTCTCTTTGACCCTGGCTTTTATCCTTGCTGGGGAAGCTCAAACCTCTTTCCTGGCTCAAGTACATTAGACTCTTAGATTCATCAGCTAAAGTGTCACTTTTTGCATTTATAGAAGTGGAGACCATTCTGCTTAAAATTTGAAGGCATCGTAGAAGATTATAACTATGGGACTTTACTGCGACTAGATTGTTCCCAGGGCTACACTGAAGAGAACACCATCTTTGGTGAGTTTCTTGCCTTGGGCATTGTTTCTGTAAGAGGATCTAAGTAAGGATCCTGTGTTCACTAACAAGGATAATTAGCTTGGAGGTCATCTTATTTTTTTATATCTTTCAAGGTCCTGTTCCTTAATATAACATATATTTGAGTTGCTTTCATGTTAGAATTTGTTTTTAGTCAGTACACATAATTATCTAAGACTAGGACAATCAATTCTATTTACCTTTCAGCACCCAGGATTCAATTTTTTGCCATTGAAATTGCTCGGAACCGGGAAGGCTATAACAAAGCAGTTTCCGTCAGTATTCAGGACAAAGAAGGAGAGGAAGGAGCTGGCAATAAAGAAGAGGAAGCTGAGAAAGGAGCTGATAGTGGAGGAGAAAAAGTAGGAAACTAACGAGGGAGGAGAAAAAGAAAGCCAAGAAACCCGTGACTCAGCTGAACTCACATGTGTCTGTGCTGTACACACAGCCCCCTTTGGTTCAAGGATGCCCTTGTGCAAGTGGAGGACTCAAACGGACATCTTTCTAGCTAGCAAAAGAAGCTACTCTGGCCATAAAAGCTTAAACACCATTAGTGGAGTCTCTTAGTTCATTATTGCTTGATACCCTGTTTCTTGGCTCTAACTGTTGTTGAAGTAAGGTATTTTGTAAATAAATTCCTTTTGGTTTATTTTACTAATGACTGATCTTAGAAAGTATTTACATTTATTTGACATTTCACAAAGTCAGGTATATATTGTATCTCATAGAAAACTCTTATTTATTAATTCTTCTCACTATTCTCAGTAGTGAAGTTCTCTTAACCTGTTAGCTTGTACCTGGTATCAGGATTAAAAGTCTTTATATAAGAATAGACTCTTAGCCAGACTTAGTCTGAGGTTAGAGAGTTCTATGACTTTGAGGCTAGTTTGACCTACAGAGTGAGACTCTGTCTCAAAAATGAATTTTTTAAAAAAAAGGCCTTTTCCTTTGTGGTGACTCTAGCTCTCTGATTTCCTTTACTGTATTGGAAGGCTTTGTATACTTGAGGGAACAGCAGCCTGAACTGTCAGGTTAGAGAGTGCAGCCCATTCATTAGAGAAGAGCAAGGGCCTTTACTTCCTTTTAGAGAATTGTTGTCATTTGTTTATTGGTTTGTTGGTTGGCTTTTTTGAGATGGAGTCTCACCTTAAAGACTATTCTGGCCCAGTACTCACTCTGTAGGTCAGACTAGCTTTATACTCACAATCCTGCCTTATTCATCCTTTCATAGCTACCTTGTTAACCTGAAACTTAGCCAGTAGCAATAAATGCTAATATAGTACCTATAATGTGATATAAGACTGATAAAGTGGCTTCCCATATGTAATGTTATGGGCAGGAGCATTTTTTTTATATTTGACATATAAAGATTTGTTGATTTGATATGGGAGGGAGGTATTTCCTTCTCAGGTGAAGCTGTTCAGAGTGAAGACTTCAGTTATCTACTCAAGTATACGAAGATGTTCGTGCGCATCCACAGACAGTTTGATCACTGAAAGTTAAAGGACAACACTCTTTTCTTTTTTTTTAGATTTTTTTTTCAAAATTTTATTAGATATTTTCTTAATTTACATTTCATATGCTATCCTGAAAGTTCCCTCCCACCGCTCTGTTCCCCTGCCCACCCACTCCCACTTCTTGGCCCTGGCGTTACCCTGTATTGGGGCATATAAAGATTGCAATACCAAGGGGCCTCTCCTCCCAATGATGGTCGACTAGGCCATCTTCTGCTACATATGGAGCTAGAGACACGAGTTCTGGGGATCTGGTTAGTTCATATTTTTGTTCCTCTTCTAGGGTTGCAGACCCCTTCAGCTCCTGGGCTTCTATCTCTAGCTTCTCCAATGTGGGCCCCGTGCTCCATCTTATAGATGACTGTGAGCATCCACTTCTGTACGAGACAGCTATAACAGGGTCCCTTCAGTAAACACTTGCTGTCCTATGCAATAGGACAACACTCTTTTCAAGTGGAACCATAACATTCTTGTGTAAGAAATGATTTATTGCCAGGTGGGACCTGGGAGGCAGAGGCAGGTGAATATCTGAGTTTGAGGCCACCCTGGTCTACATACAGAGTGAGTTCCAGAACAGCCAGGGTTTCACAGCAAAGCCCTGCCTCATAAACAGTTCCATTTGAGGATAAATACATTGAATACTAGGAAAATATCACTTTCGATGCTTTTATTGGCAAATTTTTAAGAGTATTTGAAACATTAAAATTTTCCTTTTATAAAAATGTATAGTTTTGAAAGAGTAGGAGAGTCCCTTGTATTTCAAACTAGTCAGACTGTTAAGATAAATCTATACTGTGTAATTTTCTTTAGTTGCATGTCCTTATATACTATCTTAGAAGTTGAGGAAGAAAAAGTATTGACCACATATAATTGCAGTTCCATCACAGAACCTGAGGCAGCCTGCAACAGGTCTGCACCAGGTCCAGTGTGGATATATTATGATTTCCCGGTTAGGATTTTATGGGATTCCTTAGTGTGAGAATAAGTGGGTCTCAATTTCTTCCACTTTTTCTTCTCTTTGTTTTGTCCAATTCCAATGTGTTAGTTTTTATTTTATCCTTTTTATTTTTATTATTATTCCTTAAAAGCCTGTTTTCTAATGAGAGACAGAAAAGGGGTGGATCCACATGGGAGGGGGGAGGAGTAGAGGGAAGGAAAACCATAATCAGGATATATTACTTGAAAAATCTATTTTCAATAAAAGGAAAAAAATAGCTCTTTCCAGGTTGTTCACTGACTGGACAACTAGCTTAATGACTGTTTAGATTTACAGAGAATAAGAAACATGAAAATCGGAGTGTCTTGAAGTAAATAATAAGAAATGAAAAGGAATAACTACAGAGTATGCAGGTGGACTCTTAAGAGGCAGGAGCCAGCTTAGAGAGGAACAGTGAGCAGAATGGTTCTGTGATGCTTTAAATGAGTCATGATTTCAGTATTCTCCCCTAGCCATGTATGGCCCTGTGTAACTCCCAGCTGTTTAGTGTGGCCAAAGCCTGTGAATATGAAGAACCTTTATTTCTAAGTTGGGGGTGATCTGGTTTTGAGTTAGTCAAAGGAAACACCATCTTAGGTAGGTCCATCTTAGGTAGCTCCTTCTGAATAGGTGAGTCCTTAAAAGGGTCAAACCAGAGCACCAGGCATCCTGTTGTAGAAAGGAACAGCCATGCTTTGAGAGGGAAGGGTCATATGGAAGACTGAAGGTGACATTTTTTCTTCTTCTGGCTGATGGCCCTCAAGAAAATGGCATCAAGCCGGGCGTGGTGGCGCACGCCTGTAATCCCAGCACTTGGGAGGCAGAGGCAGGCGGATTTCTGAGTTCAAGGCCAGTCTGGTCTACAAAGTGAGTTCCAAGACAGCCAGGGCTACACAGAGAAACCCTGTCTCGAAAAGAAAGAAAGAAAGAAAGAAAGAAAGAAAGAAAGAAAGAAAGAAAGAAAGAAAGAAAGAAAGAAAGAAAGAAAGAGGCATCAAAATTAAGTTCTAAGGAACTTCTGCCTACTAGTGAGCTGGTGAGATTGCCCTGGGAACCTCAAAGCAGAGGATCTAGTTAAGCTATCCCTGTACTCTTTTTTGTTTGTTTGTTTGTTTGTTTGTTTGTTTGTTTTTGAGGGGTTTTTTTTGGGAGGTTTTTTTTTTTTTTTTCGAGACAGGGTTTCTCTGTATAGCCTTGGCTGTCCTGGATCTCACTTTGTAGACCAGGCTGGCCTCAAAACTCAGTAATCCGCCTGCCTCTGTCTCCCAAGTGCTAGGACGAAAGGCATGCGCCACCACCGCCTGGCTACATGTTTTATCATTCATGTAGTCTAGAATTTCTAAAGCATGGGGGTAATTTAAGCAGACTAGGGTTTTATTAGTTTTGATGATGGCTCTGGCACTTGGCTTCATAGGAACATGCCCAGAGCCTGAGTTCTCTGGAGTTGGACAAGCCTAGAACTTGCATTTGTGGTGGCAAGTCTGAAGGTCTCCTTCTGGATCCTGGATCTCTAGAGGTCAGAGACTACTGGAGTGGTGTGTACCTTAGATATTTTGGACTTTGGGGCCAGCCTAACTAGGGTAGAGCCTGAAGCATAGGTCCCTAAGAGACATTTTGGAGTCTGGTCTGTGAATGCCAGCCTAACAGGTTACCTATAGAGGCTGGGTCTTTTGGACTGGCCTGAGTATTCTGGTCACTCACTACAGCTAGCCTGTGTTCAATGTGTGACTGGAGGCTGTGTTCTTCAAGGGCAGACATAGAATCATCTGAGTTTATGTAGACAAACTAGATACCAAGGATTGGCCTTGTCAATGGCTTTGCTGAAATGAGTCTGGACCCTGAGTCCTCTCCAGGATGGAGCTCTGAGGATTACTGTGGGTCCTAGGAAAGTAAGAGCCGGTGTATGTGGCAACCTGGAAACTGGGTCTCCATCATAGTGGCCTGTGCTAGTTTAGAGTGTGGGGTTGCAAAAGCTATTCTCATGTTGAGCTGAACCTGTACTGGGAATAGGATGCCAGTCTGACACTGAGGTTGGCCTATAGTCTAAGACTATGGAATCTGGTTTGTCAGTGGTCTAGGCCTGGTCTGGAATCCAAGATGGGCCTGAAACATGAGTTTGCAGGATTTAGCTAATGCTTCTTCCATGGGGCTCTAGGGCCTGCCTGGCTTTGAGTCTCATTGCTCCTTCTATGCTGTTTGAGTGGCCCATGTGAATGAAGTCAAGCTGTGCTTCCTTTTTTTATTTTTAATTTAATTTTATTTTTAATTTATTTTTATACTCTATATTCCATTCCCTACCCCACCCCTATCTACCCTCTGTCTGCTCCACATCCCACACCTCCTTCCCACTCCACCCCGTCTCCACATGGATGTCCCCTCCTCCCACCCCACCTGACCTCTAAACTCCCTTGGGCCTCCTCTGTAGACCACCTGCTAGGATAAAAGGTGTCCACCACCATGCTGAGCCTGATTGTGATATTTTAATATAATGGAAATAATTTTACTAATTTTCAGTAACTAGAAAAGAGGCACACATTTATGGAGTCACTACTATACACAGAATCTTTGTACTTGAGCTGGGCGTGGTGGCGCACGCCTTTAATCCCAGCACTCGGGAGGCAGAGGCAGGCCGATTTCTGAGTTCGAGGCCAGCCTGGTCTACAGAGTGAGTTCCAGGACAGCCAAGGCTACACGGAGAAACCCTGTCTCGAAAAAACCAAAAAAAAAAAAAAAGAATCTTTGTACTTACTGTTTCATTCAGAGTTAGGATAATCCTAAAAAGGATGTCTTACTTTATTTTTATTACTCTTTGTAGTGAGAATATAAATTAGTCTAGCCTGTATGGAAAGTAGTGTGGAGGACCTCAAAATGTGGAAGTAGAAATAACATGCGATCTGGTATCCTGCTCTTGGGTGTATACCCACAGGAGTCTCAGCCAGCACCCTGTAGGTGAGACACTTGCACGTCCATCTTTATTGCAGCATTATTTACAGTAGCCAAGACAGGAAAGCAGACTAGATCCCCATCAACAGGGGCTGAATAAACATGTACATAATGAGGTTTTACTGAGATGTAAAGAATGAAATCCTGCAGATGGAACTGGAGATCATTATGTGAAATAAGTCACACAAACTATAACGTGCTTTCTCTTATGTGCAGAATTTATTTATTTATTTATTTATTTATTTATTTTTTTTGAAAGACCACTGGGGATAAGAAAAGGGATGCAGGAAGAGAAGAAAATGACAGGATGAATATGAACAAAGTATGATGTACATGCATGAAAATGTCAGAATGAAAATTAGTTTGTATAATATTAACATCCTTTTGCTTTTAATTTCTCTATTTTTAAACAAGGCTTTTGATTTTGGTACTTGGATTAAAACAGAATCAAAGACAATGGAGCATCATACCTAGAAATGCCTTATATCTTCACAATCAGCTAATCTTTGACAAGTGTGTCAAGCACATACATATCAATATAAAAAGGATTCTTCGGTGAGTTAAGGTATAGAGAATCTGGGTATTCACAGAAAGCAAGGGAAGGAAGGGGAGAAGGAAGGAAGAACAGAAAAGAGGAAGGGAAGGCACAGGACCTCTGAAAATTTAAAAACAGCTCAAAAACTAAATGCAAATCTTGAAATCACAAAACTCCATGAAGAAAATATAGGGGAAAATTTCTTTGATGTGGACCTTGGTGACAGTTTGTTGAACATGACTGTAAAAGCTTAAGCAGCAAATACAAAAGCGAACAAGTGAGACTTCCTCAAGCCAATACCTTTGAAACAAGAATATTAACATGCAGCCTCCAGAATAGAAGAAAACATTGGCAAATCATGTACCTGACATGCCGGTTACAAAGAAGTTTCCTCGCTGAGTGTGGGTATAAGGACAAATGTTTAGATTGTTGCTGGGGATTATGCTGGTTTAGTAAATATTTAACAGCTATTGTGAAAAACAATATGGAGGTAACTTAAAATCTTACAAGTAGAACCATAGGGTTCAACAATACCATTTCTGTATACATGTACAAAGAAAATGAAACAAGCATTTTCCTTTATTTCTATTTATTTTATTTATCTGTCTATTTATTTATTTGGGAAAGGATGTTGCTAAGTGTTTTCCTTGTTTTGAATTCACACTCGTTTGTTTGAGACAGGATCACACTGTGTATACTTGGCTGTGTTAGAACTACTAGGCTGGCCTCACTTCTAAGAGATCTGGCTGCCTTTGCCTTTGCCTTCTAGATGCTGGGATTAAAGGTGTGCGTGTGCCACCACACCTGTCCTTATTAATTTATTTTTTTAAAGACAGGTTTTATTGCTTATATATGGGAGAGGGAGTGCATATGCAGTTGCTTCACTGAGCGTGGAGGTCAAAAGAGGGTGTAGAACTTCTGAAGTTGGAGTTACAGGGAGTTGTGACCTATCTGATGTTGATGCTGGGAACTGACCTCGGTTCCACTAAAAAAGTGTATTTCCTACTGTATGCATAGAAAAAAACTATACATAGAAAAAAACTATACATAGTTCTACTCCTACTGTATACATATATTTCCTACTGTATACATAGAAAAAAACTAGAAGATACTATACTAAGTGAAATCAGCCAGATAGAGAACACGTTGTTGTAGGAAATCACTTTATATGTGTTATCTAAAAAGAATCAAACTAAGAAATCAGTTGGAGCATGGTAGTTGCCAAAATTTAAGGATAGAGGAAACATGGAGATGGCTTTTGGAAAATGACAAATATTCAGTTATAAAATGAATTAGTTCTAAATGTTTTTAAAGTATTGAGAAGATGATATGAAAAATGTGTTAATTTACTTGACTTTGGTTTTCATTTCATAGCGTACAGATAGAGCAAATTATCACATTGTATATTTTTTTTACAGTTTTATCAATCATACCTCAGTCTAAAAAATAAGTACAAAGTGAGTAATAAAATATAATAATAAGGTTGGTTGTCATGGTGCATGCCTTTAATCCAGTACTTGACAGAGTTTGAGGCCAGTCTGGTCTACAGAGTGAGTTTTTGGACTGCCAGGATTACATGCACCCTGTGTCAGAAACAACCAAATAATAATAACAACAAAAATAATAATAATGATAAATGTGAGTTTCTTTTTAAAAGTTTTGTCAAGACTTTTAAAATATTACATATTTTCCTAATTGTGTTTTTCATTCCCCTAGTCTTCTCAGATACCCCCACCTCCCTACCCATCTACCTTCATGTTCTTTTTTTCTCAGTGTACACAAGATCTGAACAGGTTTAAAGTAGACAAAATGCTTGCACTGAGAAGGGAAAGTGGACACAAAGTCCCACCTATAACCAAGAAGCTGTTTGTAATTGATACTTTATGGGAAAAGGGAAATCAGTTTTCTACAGTGGCATGTCTTTGGGTATGTTAAGGATACTCCAGGGCAGACCCCTGGAAGTCCAAAACAAAGTGGACTTCATGGTTTTGTGATTGTGTGTACGATTTTTGTTTCATTTACTTTCTTATGGAATTTTGGTTTGTTTTGATTTTCATTTTGTTCTTTTGAGAAAAAAGTTTGTTTCTTCGGGATAAGCTAATCAATTTATTTATCACTTTTAGTATTTCTTTTTGAGTTAGACTTTCCATCTCTATAGCAACCATCTGTTTTTGTATTGTCTACTTTTTCATTACTATGCAATACCCTGTGCATATTAATTATCGTTATTTTAAACCTGTTGTCTAATACTACCAGCATACTTGAGTTACTAGAACCTCTTTTTTTTGTTGTTGTTCTTTGAGACTAGGGTTTCTCTGTGTAGCTCTGGCTGTCCTGTCTATAGACCAGGCTGGCCTTGAACTCAAATATCTATCCACTTTCTCCTCTCAGTACAGGGATTTTGTTTACTTTAAACCTGTTCAGATCTTGTGTACACTGAAAGAAGCTGGGTGGATAGGGAGGTAAGAAGATAATATTTTAAAAGTATTGACAAAACTGAAAAAAAAAAAGAGTTATTCTCCCCCCTCTTCCTCTCCAGCTCCCTTCCTCTGTCTCTCCTTCCCACCCTTCCTTTTGGTATTCTGTGTTTATGTACTTTTGTTGGTTGGTTTTTGTTGTTTTAGCAAGAGCCTTGCTGTGTACCCCAGCTTGGCCTAAAACTTGCTATCCTCTTGCCTGTGTCTTGAGTGCCTGGATTACAGGCACACATCCCTACATCATAGCTTCACTTGAGCTCAGAAATTGATGAGAGTAAGTATTCAGATGTATTTCAAAGTAGTATGGTTCATACCCTTGTCAAAAGCTTAAGGGATTTTTCTCCAATCTGTACTGTGAAAATTTAGTGTGGCTCCCTGGGAAAAATCTCAGAAAGATGTAGGCACTCCCTGCTGTTGGGCCACACTCAAGTTGCAAGTTCTTAGACTCCTTTGCAATGAGCTGCCAAGAAATTCAGACATGCTACAGAAGGTTTATCAGGAAGAAAAAGGTATTATCAGAAACTTGTCTACACACACACACACACACACACACACACACACACACACACACAAGGTTAAGAGGAACAGAGTTTGAACAAATCAAGCTAAAATACAGGCATATCTCATTTTTGTTTTACTAAAAGATGTTTAAGTTTGATTGTTCAAATTCTAGTTCTAGAAATATTCTGTTCTTGTCCCCATAGAAGTTGTTTCTCTGGATGTTTTATTTTCTATATGTTATACATAACTACTTATTTCCAGTTCTCCCATCTTGGAGGTAAGAATTTGGCCTTGTGATTTGAATTCTGCCACTGAACTAATCAGACCTGTTGCTTTTAATTTTTTTGTTCAACATTTTACTTAATCTTTTTCTTGTTCTTGCTGTTTTATGTATTTATGTTTTAACCCTCTGTATCTAATTCATGCTTGTATATGCACGGCCTTGAGATCATCCATTGCAGTACAGACAATATTTCAATAACCACACTTCTAGAGAAAAAGAACTTTTCCCTCCCCCAGCAAACGTCAGTTGCCAATAACTCCTCAGCTAGGGATATGGCCTTGGAAGTCCCGTGCCCCCCCCCCCCCCCCGTGGTAGAATTTTGAAGTGACTTTATCTTGTTGAGGGAGCCACCCACAGCTCCTCTTAGTTGCTGAGTGCAAAGGTCATGCCATCTCCAAAGTACAATGCAATACTATGTCCTACCCTTGGGTTCTTACTGTTTATTTTCTTAGCCTTGAGGGAGTCGGCTGTTTGCTATAGATCTTAAAGACTATCACTTCCACTATTACATGCTCAGCTAAAACCCCAAATACATTCACACAGAAAAATTGCCTTTGTTGAGATTTATTGTGTTCCTTTTTGCTTGCAAGAAAATATTATCTCGCCGGGAGGTGGTGGTGCATGCCTTTAATCCCAGCACTTGGGAGGCAGAGGCAGGCAGATTTCTGAGTTCAAGGCCAGCCTGGTCTACAAAGTGAGTTCCAGGACAGCCAAGGCTACGCAGAGAAACCCTGTCTCGAAAAACAACAACAAAAAAAATTCTTGTTTTTCAATGTCAGGGATCTCTTAAAATTCAAGTGAAAATAAGATATACTTTTTAGAGGAAGACCTGCCCCATTGCTTTTTAAGGTGTTTATTGTCATGGCGGGAAGGGGAGCTAAGAGGATAGTAGAGACAGAGAGGGAGAGAGTAGAGGCCGGCCATGGCCACGTGGAGTGAGGGGGAAAGGGGATGTGGAGAGGGGGAGCAAGAGAGGCAAGAGTAAGAGGAGGGGGGGGCAAGCAGCCCTTTTTATAGTGGGCCAGACCTACCTGGCCAGGTAGGTAACGGTGGGGAGCAGCATACCTGGCTTTTGCCAGGTAACTGGGGTGGAGTCCAGACAGAATACCAGGAGCTTGGGACCT
Organism: Mus minutoides; assembly: GCA_902729485.2. Classification (NCBI taxonomy): domain Eukaryota; kingdom Metazoa; phylum Chordata; class Mammalia; order Rodentia; family Muridae; genus Mus; species Mus minutoides. The sequence continues at coordinate 402,172 of LR753327.1, read as the reverse complement.
TGCCCTACATGACTGATGGCCACAGAATGATGGAGCTGAATGAAGCCTGTCAGGATCCTGGTGCCTGAGGGTGTGGCAAACACCTTCCTTTCCTTGCAGGAGCACCTGCTGGTTCTCTTAAGGTTTAAACCTAGCTCAGCCAGAAAACAAGCTACCTTTCACGGTCCCACAGACAAGTGCCTTGTAATGTTCCTCAGTGGAATCTAGAAAAGTTGAACTCCCCTGATGTTAGCAGTAGAATGCCAGAGGCCGGGGAGTGTCAGATGGAGGAAGGGTGCGGGCATATTGATAAATACCTGCAAAGTTACTGTTGCTTCTAAGAGTAAGAATGACTCCCATCCTGCGTTACAGTGAGGCAGTTATATATGTCAATACTTTGCTATGCTTTTTGTAAAAAAAAAAAAAATGCTATAAGAATGATTTTTTTAATGTTTCAATCTAAAGAAATGGTCTGTTAGAAGGGACACATACATTTCCTCTGACTTAAACATTTCAGGATATATATGTTTAATGAAATATATGTTATCCCACTAACATGCAGTAGTTTATATGTACCAGTTAATAAATAACATTTTTTTAACTTCGAATGTCCTGCTGGGGATATAGGTGAGTATGATTGGAGCATTTGCATGGCATAAGTAAAGCCCAAGTTTCAATCCCCAGTACTGAACAAAACAAACTCTCCATTCCACCATCACTACCACCACCACCACCACCACCACTAAAACCTCAGCATAGTGGTGATGCAGGGCAGAAAGAGATGGAAAATTTTATAGGGACATGAAAATGAAAAGGAGCCCGTCATTTCTGATTGGATACCTCTGGCTGCTAGAATCCCAGCTCAATTAATAACATTGTTGGTTTCTCTGTCCCTCTCCAGCCCACCTCCTTACACGCGTTTTGTCACGCACACACATGCACACACATGTGCATCTGTGTGTGAAGTCCTGAAGTTAACATTAAGTATCTTCCTTGGCTGTTCTCTGTAAAATTTACACAGACAGTCTGTTACTGAATCTAAAGGTCCTTGATTTGGTCATCATCAGGGATCTCCCCATATCTGAATGCCCCCCACTTCAAGGCTGTACCTTGCCCTTTGTTTTTGTTTTGTTTTGGTTTTGTAAATGCCGAGGCTCTGGATACAGGCTCTCATGCCTGCATTGGAGACACTTTTCTGACAGCCTTCTCCATAGTAATCTTTTTTTTTTTTTTAAATAAAAGTACTGTATGTTAAAATAGCATTGATCCAGGCTCAAGGTCTGGATGGATATGATCTTGGATAGGGCCTAGTTCCTTTCCCCAGACATTTTCTGATCAACTTAAATGAAACTGTTAGCTTCATGTACTGTAAAGATACCTTACTATTCCTGTGATCTAGACTTTTACCTTGACAACTGAGATCCTGACCTGCAGGAACCTTCTCATTTACATTCCTTAGCAACCTTTCAATGATAATAGGTTTCAAAACCTATCAAAATGGTATATATGACTATTTCAAAACAAAACATAACAAAAGAAAAAACCTGTAACTGAAACCCGGTGACAAGAACTAAGACTGAGGCCATGGAGGAACACTGCTTTTTAGCTTGCTTTCCTGAAGGCTTGCCCAAGCCTGCTTTCTTATACCACCCAATAATACTAGCCCAGGGATGGCATGTACCCCAATGAATTGGGCCCTCCCACCTCAATCATTAATCAAGAAAATACAGTACAGACTTGCCTATCGGCCATCTGGTGGAAGCATTTTCTCAGTTAAGGTTCCTCTTCCCAGATAACTTGTGCCAAGTGGACAAAATCCCTACCCAGCCACCTTTAGTTGCTTTTCTCAGGATTTATTAACATAGTGTCTTAGTTAGGGTTCTATTGCTGTGAAGCAACAACATAACCAAGGCAACTCTTATAAAGGAAAACATTTAATTGGAGCTGGCTTACAGTTTCAGAAGTTTAGACCATTATCATCATGGCGAAAAGTATTTCAGTCTGCAGGCAGTTCTACATCTTTATCCAAAGGAGAGACCATATTCTGTATTGGGTGTGGCTTGAACTTACATCTGAGACCTTCAAAGCCTGCCTCCACAGTAACACACTTCCTCTAACAAAGCCACACCTTCTAATAGAGCTATTCCCTGTGGGCCAAGCATTGACATAATAATATATGGGGGCCATACCTATCCTAACCACCATTCATAGCAACAGGGAGAAATAAATAATATAGATGGTAGCTCAAAAAGAACAAGGTATATAAAAATCACAAGAATATATGATCTCATCATTGGCGCACTTAAATATGTATAAAGTAAATATGGGATCTGAAGAGAAAGATAAGATGTCAGACAATAGTATAGTGGTTATAAAAAAATCCTCAGCTCAAAGGGAATATGAATTATTTCATCCTGGATCCAAATATGAATAATTATGACCCAGAAACACAGATTTATGTTACTTCAGATATTATGTCCCAATGTGTTAACAATGAGCAAAAGTTCCAATGAACTTTTATAGTCACAGAACTCAGATTATAAATGAAGACACTTTTCAGTATACATAGGAGGAATTATGAGGTCAGCAAGTTACAGCAATGTGGGAAAATCTCTTCTATAGACCTCTGCTATGTGGTGAAATCCTATATAATTTCACCAACTGGGTCCAAGTATTCAAATATATGAGCATATGGACCCATTCAAACCACCACAGGTATGAACTTTTTTTTTTTTTGGTTTTTCGAGACAGGGTTTCTCTGTTTAGCCCTGGCTGTCCTGGAACTCACTCTGTAGACCTCCGCCTGCCTCTGCCTCCCGAGTGCTGGGATTAAAGGAGTGTGCCACCACGCCCGGTAGGTATGAACTTTTCATGACTGTGCCATATGCCCTGTTTATTAGTTCTTAAAATAAGGAACAATATGGACTGAAGTATAAACAGTAAGCTCCACCTTTTGACCTTTTGCTTTTACATAAACCCCTAAGTAACTTTAAATGAGAATAGGCCATATAGGCTCACATGGGCTGGTCTGAGGTCACCCCAACACATTTGTAGCAAAGGACTGACTACCTTGTCTAGTCCCAGTGGGAGAGGAAGTACCTAGTTCTGTAGAGACTTGATGCCCCAGAGATGGGGGATGCCTGGGGAGAGGGCACCCTCTCAGAGCCAAAGGGGAGGGGGTGAAAAACTAGGAGGGGGAACCAGGATGGGAGCAACATTTGGGATGTAAATAAATAAAATAATTATAAAATAAAGAAATTTTTTAAGGAAAGTATCATTTTCTCCATCAAATACAGAAACTTTTCTTTTGCAGGGAAATAACTTAAGATACCAATTCATTCATCCTCAGTTCTCTGGGCTCCTGCTGAGATTTACAGCTTGTTTGCTCTGGGGTGTTTTCTTTTAAACTCTAATAAAATTGTTCTAGAGCTTCCGTTTTACTAATGAGACTAAGAACCGTAAGTTGGACTTTCATCAAAGTAAAAGAAGCTGATTGGGACTGTAGCAGATTCCCTGCCCCCAGCATTCCCTCCCCACTTCCAGCTACTGCTCTTATTTTGTGAGTTCAGTACATGAACATGTGCTGATTCCGAGGATCCGACAAACTCCCTGTAAAACTGTCGCTGAGCCACATGCCTGCCAGCTAAGATTTGTTGCCTCTCTGCATTTTCTAAGAAGAGACGAACCGTGTCCAAGCAGATAACTTATTTAAGGATGTTTGCACCCGTCCTGGTTTCAGAGGAGGCAAGCTTGTTTTCCCAGAGTGGTGGAAACCAGTGGCAGTGTCTCCCAAAGCAGTCCAAAGCCTGTTTCCTCGGTGTGGAGTTTGAGGGGCTGTGAAGTTAGTACGTTTCTAAGAACTGTTATTGTCAAAGGAATTTGCCTGCAGCTTTAACAGCTACATCTTTTCTCCGTGTGTTTATCTGTTTTGGTTAGGCTATTTGCATATGGGCACATATTTTAAATTCTAGAATTCACCTTACCTTTTACTTTGGTTCCAGACAGTGCCTGCTGAAGAGATTACAACTTTTCTTTATTTGCCATACTTTTTCTTTCATTTGTTTTTTGAGACAGAGTTTCTCTGTGTGACAGCCCTGCCTGTCCTGGAACTTGCTCTGTAGACCAGGGTGGTCGCCAACCCTGCCTCTGCCTCCTGAGTGCTTAGATTAAAGGCGTGCACCACTATACCCAGCTATTTGCCATACTTTTAAATTCAAAAACTTGTGCTTTTCAATACTATATATTAAGAATTATGGATTATTGCTGTTTTTTGCCCTTAACTGCACCACTCTTTTGGTTGATAATCCATTTTCTAGTCTTTTTGTTTGTTTGTTTTTTGTTTTATCGATTCTGTCATTATCTTCAAGTTGTCTTCAAATTTCTAGTCTGGTTTCCTTGGAGGTGCCTCTGTGTCAACATAAGTTATTGTTCACCAAGTGTTTGGACAGAGCCGGTGTCTAAACTCTGTGCCGTATGCCTGCGACCTTTACTTAGGAGATCGGTGTATGCACATTCAAAGTTCAGCCAGTTGATAATGCTGCTTTGACATTTACTTTCTACTTGGGCAAGGACTCATTTTCATCTAGGGACTTACGTGGTGTTTGAAAATGTTATTCCTATAAATAATATTGAGGTTTGCTCTCATATTAAGTTAACTTATTTTAAAACAGTTTGATCTCTTTGGGCTTTACTTTTAAGCTTCTTTAGATGAAGGTAGAGTAACAATTATTTTAGAAAAAAAATTTCCTCTTCTGAGGGGGAAAAAAAACCCTCTAGATTTCTTAACAACAGTCTCCAACAAAATCTCCTACTCTGGATGGTTCCTCATTTCTGTGCCTATATTGGTTTCAGGGATTTTTTTTTTTTTCTATTCTATTTTCTATCTTTCCAACAGACTCAACATGGGTGCATGAATCAGTGCTAAGCTGAATAATTAAAACCGATTGCAAATGCATGGCGTTCACACCTGGAATCCTAGCATTTGGGAGGTTTATGCAGTTGGATTGCCATGAATTCCAGGCCAACCTGAGCCACAGAGTAGGGAGGCCCTCTATCAGTCCCTCTTGTACCAGGCGACCAGGCGTTCTCTCTGTGTAGCCTTTTCTGCTCTAGTACTCTGCCTGACAAATTCTCCTTTGACTTCTGTGAATTTATAGTATCCTCTAATCATTTATTCTCAAGTAATAAAACAGTTGTTTCTATCTAGCCTTTAGTCTTATGTAGTTTCTCCCTTCTTTCATTGGTGGGCACATTTAATATAATATTCAGTAGAGTGTTAGAAATATTCACAATCTCATTGGATCACAGCCAAAATAAATCCTGTACTCATTAGGATTAGTCACTTACCATTTCTCTCTCCACCCCATTCTGAGGTAACTATTAGGGGTTGTTTGTTTGTTTGTTTGTTTTTTAATCTTTGTAGATTTAATTTTTTCTAGACATATATAGCTTTTCTTGTTTAACATGATTGATTGCTTTTATGTTGGGGAGAATACAAGAGGAATGCTTATATACTGCTAGTGGGCACATGATCAAGCCACTTAGGAAATCACCATGGACTGGAAACTGAAAGTGGGCCTCGCAGAAAGCATCAGTGCCAGCTTACTTCAGTACCGTGCTCTTTCTTCTACCTCCCTCTTCTATTTTTGAGATTATCTTGGGTCTTTTGGTTTCTATGACCAGGTGATTAGCAACCTTAATTTTATCCACTACATTAATTTCTTTATTTTCCATGGAACAGAATATATCTGGAGGTCCTGGTAATTAGGATGTGGATATATTTGAGAGAATGTTATTCTGTTACCCTGTATTGTGTCAATTTTTGCTTAATATAATATTCCGTTATGCTGCTAAAAGTATACAGAATTAGAATAGCTTTCTTTATAATGCAGTGACAATTTTATGATAATATAATGTCTTTGTGTATCTCTTATAATTTATTTAAATAAGCTCATGTACCTAATGTTATTGTTATCACAAAACTTAATTTTATTAGTGTTTGTATGATATATTTTTCTCTCCTTTTACCTTTAAGATTTCTATAACCTCATATTTAGGATAATATTTCCTGTAGGTGACATTTTTATTTTTGTAATTTCATGCTATTGCTCTTATTGTAGTCTGTAGCATAACTGCATTTAATATAACCATTAGGTTTTTCTCTTGTAAACTTCCAATTTACTGCTTGCTTTCTGTTCATCACACATCTGTCTCTTGCATTTGCCTTTCTAAAATTTTGTTTCAATTATCCGAATATTGTCCTATTAGCCCTCATATATCTTTGCACCAGCTTTTATTTCAGCATCTAGTGATGTCCTCTACCAGTTCCTCCCCTCTGTTTCTGTACATGTGTCTCCATTCTTCAAGAGTTTGAGCTGGCACAGGCAGAAATCCCAGCTGCCCTGGAGACTGACACCAGAGGATCACAAAAGGCCTGCCTGGGCCACAGTGTGTGAGTTCCAGCCTTGTTAACTTAGCAAGATTGTTTCAATTTTTAAAAATAAAAAAGTGTTCTGTCACAAAGCAAAAGCAAAAACACTGACCCTTGTTATAGGTTAACCAGGTGTGCAGCATTTGTTCAGGAGAGTTCTGATCTCTCTCCACTGATCTGAACTCTTTAGACAAAGGCTGTCCTCTCTGTTTATGAACAGCACATGAATATGAAGCTATGAATAGGAGTTTCACAAGGGAGGAAATTAGTTTGGGGTCCTATTGACTCAGAATAGCACAAAAAGCCAGAAACATGTTATCATTTATGCTTGTCTGTTGATTTCAGCATTTTTTCTTGATGTTTTATGAGGGTTGTTTTCAATCGAATGGTCTTAGGACTAGCCACCACATGCTGTGCACACATTCATTGTTCCTGAGTCAAGGCTCACAAAGTCATGGCTCACAAAGGAAAAATAGGAAACATGGTACATCAGGGTGTTGAAAGCATAGTAAGATTGATTGTAGTGATTTTCTTAGAGGTCAGTTAAATCTGAACAGCTTAAATATGTATGTAGCATGTAAGCAGAATGTGTGCATAGTTATAAATGATCTCAAAGCATTTTATTAGCTTGGTTATGGGTTGAGTGAAAGTTTGATTGTGTAGGCAAGTTTAAAACAGCATTTCTCAGGACAAACGTCCCCACAGAGCCAGGGATATGGCTCAGTGACAGAACACTTGCCTAAGCATATTGAGATCCTAGGTTCAATATACAGTACTATAAAAGGAGGAGAAGGAGGAAGAGGAGGAGGAAGTCTCCTTTATATCTTTAATCTATGTTGTCTTTGTTACTTGCTTTAGGAAAAAAATCATAGCAAAAAAAATATTGTGATTCCAGGCTTAGTCTTTTTTTTTCACCAATAATTTATTTTTATTCACTTTACATCCCGATTAAAACCCCCTTCCCAGTCCCACCCTTACAAATCCCTTCCTCAATTACCCCCTCCCCTTCTCTTTAGAGAAGGGACCCGACACCCCCCCCCCCCCTGTATACCACCACACCCTGGGACATTTAGTCCTAGCAGGACTAGGCATACATATCTTCTCCCACTGAGGCCCAACCAAGCAGTCCAATCTTAAATCTAGAAGTTTCTGTTTTGTTCTAGGAGAAGATACTGATGATCCAGAAAGAACAATCTAATGATGCTCAGAGTACCCCATAAACTAGCTGAAAAGTGACCCTTATGTGACCCTTGCTAGCTCATCTCATGTACTCCTTTGTAGACTGAGTGATTTCCTCAAAGACACCACATACTGTGGAGTAATTGCAGCCTGACCATGTCCAAAAAAAATTGTCCCATGGCCAGTTAATCATGCCCACAGAATAGAGAGCTTATAAAATTGTTGTTTTAAGCCTCTAATTTTGAAAGAAATGTGAAGTATTATTATATTATATATAACAGAAATACAGCCTCATCTTTATATTTATTATTATGTATGATTCATTTATTAGTTTAAATTGCTCCTTTCACTTCTTCCCAGATAATATGAAGACCTTAGAACATTTGATCTTTATTTCCCTTTCCACCTCTTAATGCTGTTCCCTTTGTGATTAGTTAAAGATGGGACTTCTGTATATTGGCTGTATATTATTTACTTATTTAGAAGATGTTAGAATCCATTAGCTCAAAAACTTCTTGGTTGTGGGGTAAGCTTTAAGAAGCCTGATAATTCTAAACACAGGTATGTATATATCCAATTATTACAGGTGTAACACACAGAGATTTTTAGTTATTCAGGCACTAGGCATTGTATATCCACTGTGAAACTGCACTGAACATTTGCTAACCCAAAATAAGATAAGCCCTGGGCTAGAAGACTCCAAGCTACTACTGGCCTCCAGAGATTCCCTCGAGCTTCTGAACATCACCTAGACATGTAAGTCTGAACTTCCATTTCACTCTGACTCTTGTCTCCCCATGAAGATCCCTTGTTCCCTTTCTTTTGAGTTGGCTCCTTTCTGTTACCTTTCACCTATAGCCACTGGAAGGTTCCATGTTGAGACAGCCCACACCCCCTTTAGCCCCAGTACTTTCCCACTGTCAGCATGACACCTGTCCATGTTGCTAACATGAAGTTTATTGTGTGCTACTGCCACCTTGTGGTCATCTTTTCTCTCCCTTAAACATAATTACATTACTGAAACTAGCAAGTAGGAAAGAAAGAAGGAGAAAGTTGGGTCATGATAAGGAATTTATCTGGTCAAAAGGAAAAATATTTAGCAGAAATTATAAATGGGACTTACCTTTTGGGATGTGTATGTATCAGTTAGATATGTATATTCTGTGCTGTTGTGCACTCTGGTCTCTACTTGTACCTCATGAACCTGACAAGTAGTAGCACCATGCTTTGCAAACACTCATACAGTTGGAATTGGTTTGAAGTGACTGTCTATCTAAAGAGGGGAGTCAGTAAACCTGCCTACTTTCATACTAGATAGTCAGTGGGCCTGAATAGGATAGAGAATGCCTGCCTTGGGCTGGAGAGATGGCTCAGTTGTTAAAGGCTAGGCTCACAACCAAAAATATAAGAGAATGCCTGCCTCTTAACCTGGAGTGGCTTGCCTGCTGACCTCACAATGGACGAGATGAGAGGATCTCCCTGCAATTGCACTGACTCTTTGAGGCTCCCTGAAATGAGAGAAAATCCTCATCCCAAATATCACAAAATGAAGCTGAGGTCAGGTTCCTAAGTTTAACTGGAGTAGGTACCTTTGTAAAGAGTTGACCTGGGATTGGCTGCACTTGAGTTTGCTGTTCCAGATGGCATCAATCTTATCCTTCCTTCAGGGAATACTGAGCCTTCATTGCTTCTGTCAAGCCCGAAGTTGACCAAAGATAACAAGTTTTATTCCTGCCCCTCTGAGGACTCCACAGGGATGACCATCCATCTGCACAGGTGCTCCAAACCACCAGTTGTGTGCTGGCTTTTGCTATAGACTGCGTTTTACCAGGACACTGTGTGGAAATAAGGTAGGATCTTAGGCTTGGCATGGAAAACCTGAGGGGAGGGGTTGGCAGAAGAAAACTGCTGTCCTCTGTAGGAAAAAGCAGCAGTATATTATCATGATAGTGATGAATATAATTTTTATGGTCTCTCTCTCTCTCTCTCTCTCTCTCTCTCTCTCTCTCTCTCTCTCTCTCTCTCTCTCTCTGTGGTCAGCTATTTTAAAACATTTTTTAAAATATCAGGCATGATTGTTATTGTCTGCAGTCCTAGAACTTGCTCAATTTTTTCCATAACTACTTAAATATGAAATCAAGCCAAAAGGAGGCTACCCAACTGTATGGCATGCATCTAGTTAGGAGCAAGCTTCAATAACTGGAGCTGAAAAGGAATAATTGGTATTCACAATGAGATATCTCCCTCTCCAACTTGCTCTCCTAATTTTTCAAGATTGCAGTATATTGTTATTAGCAATGCTCATCGTGTTGTATAATAGATCCCTTGAACTTATTCTTTTATCTAGCTGCAATTGTGTGTCATCATTGACCATCCTTTCTCCACCCCGCCCCCCTTACCAGCCCTTACCAGCCCTTACTGCCTGATCCCTGCTAACCACCCTTCCACTTTCTACTTCTGTGGGTTCAGCTGATGTGAGGTAAAAGTCTGGAGGCCTGCTACCTCATATAAGGCCTCATAGCAGACTGTTCAAACCACCAGTATAAATTGCTAGCCAAAGTCAAAGTTGCCTCAGTCAGCTAGGTTGGAATGTGTTGTGTAGCATGATCATGTGGAAAGTCCAAAGGAGGCTGAATTCAGCTCATCTAGTTTTTTCTCACAAGGGTTCTGATGGATAGAAGCCTTCTATACTAGTATTGATTTGTGCCTGCTCTGGATTTAATAAACTCATGAGGAGTGAACTCAGAGTCAAATGTGGCCTGTTAGTTCTGATAACCAATACCCTGTTTGGTTCAAATCACAGTTATTGCAAGCAATGGACTATCCCACTCTTAGGCCGAACAAACCATTCACAGCCAAGGCACTGCTTACTTGTAAGCCTGGAGATGAAAGGGGAGGCGACAGAAGGCTCTGAGGGACAAAGAGGAGCTCACTTAGATGACACCTGTTAAACCAGTAGGCAAATTCCAATGCTTTTTAGAGTTAGAGTATAATAGCAGGTTTCTATTTCAGAAAGTCTTAACTTCGAGCCTGCCTCTAATTTATTCTAGTGGACCCTTCAGTACTTAATGGAACTAGTGGTAGCTGAAGTTAGCCTCCCTAGCAGACAACCACTTTTTATATCACATTATAATAGTAGTTTGGGTTCCAAAATAGACAATATTGGCTATGTCTACTGGACACAGATATCCAGTCATCCCTAAGCACAGGAAGTATTCATAATTTAAATGAATCTTTTTAAGAATCTGCATGTTTGGGGAAAAGATAATGAAGGTGACTGTCTGCTTAGCTATAAAACTGGTCTAGTTACGTTAAGAGATATCTGTGGGGGGCTGGTGAGATGGCTCAGTGGGTAAGAGCACCCAACTGCTCTTCCGAAGGTGATGAGTTCAAATCCCAGCAACCACATGGTGGCTTACAACCACCTGTAATGAGATCTGACGCCCTCCTCTGGTGCGTCTGAAGTCAGCTGCAGCGTACTTATGAAGAATAATAAGAAACGAATCCTTGGACCGGAGAGACCAACCGGAGCAAGCAGGGCTGTCCGGAGCGAGTGGAGCCGAACGGGACGGCTGGATCAAGCCAGGACGGCTGGATTAAGCCAGGGCGGCAGGAGTGAGCGGGGGCCAACCGGAGCAGGCAGAGCTGATAGAAGCGAGCGGGCAGACTGGAGCGAGCGGGGCCGGCCAGAGCAAGTGGGGTCGTACAGGGGCGGCCTGAGCGAGCTGGGCTGGCTAGGAGCGTGGTCAAGCGGAGCGAGCGGGGTTGAACGGAACAAGGGAAAAAAGAGAGAGAGAGAGAGAGAGAGAGAGAGATCTGTGTCCTGATTGTTGTCAATGAAATTATTCCCTTTCCAGTTATCTGAATGGATTGTCACAGTTAGGAGGTGGCCTCTTTTAACAACGTTTGTGTTACTGATGGTCACTGTCAGGTGGAAATCAGTTCACAGGAGCTGGAGAGATGGCTCAGCAGTTAAGTACTTACTGGCTGTTTTTCCAGAGGAAGATCCCAAGCACCAACTTGGCAGTTTTCAACAGTCCTTAACAGTTACAGGGGATCCAGCGCCCTCTTCTGGTCTCCTCAAACCAGGCACATATGCAGTCCACATTCAGGCAAAACACTCAAGCACATCCAACAAAAATAAATAAACTTTTATGTTTAAAAAAAAAATCAGTAAACCTTCCTGACTAGTAAAAGTGACACATATGTCACACCACTTGCTAAGGCTGATAATTAAAGAACGTGGTCTATCATAGGAGTGCCATTTCTTATTATCTGACTATTCAATTCTCAGTATGGCCTGTGTGTGCTTAAAGCAGCTACCAATTGGAGGCTAACTATGGACAAGGAAGAATTAACAAGGCTGTTCTGTTCATTAGCGAACATCCACTGGATAGCGCTACCTTAGTGAATGCCGTTTTAAAAGTATTCATAAATACTTGTGTCTTAGCTAATACATTTGTTGTTGTTGTGTTGTTGTTGTTATTCTCTCATATTACATCCTGACCACAGTTTCCCTCTCTCCACTCCTGCCAGTCCCTCCCCCTACCTCCCCTCTCCCCTAGATCCACTCCTCCATTTTCTTTCAGAAAAGAGCTGGTCTCCTAGGGATATCAGTCAAACATGACATAACAAGTTACAATAAGACTGGGCACAAACCCTCATATCAAGGCTTGAGGAGGCAAACGAATCAGAGACACCCTCACTTCCATGGTTAGAAATCCTACAAGAACACAAAACTATACAACCATAGCACATATGTAGAGGACCTAGGTTATAACCGTACAGGCTCCCTGATTGTCTGTTCTGTCTCTTAGCCCTGGTTAGTTGATTCTTTGGGCCATAGTTTTGTGGTGTCCTTGACCCCCTCTGACTCCTACAATCATTCTTCCCACTCTTCTACAAGATTGCCTGGGCTCTACCTAATATTTGGCTGTGGGTCTCTACATCTGCTCCTATCAGTTGCTGTATGAAGTCTCTCTAGTCTATGAGTATAGCAGAATATCATAAGGGATTGTTTTGTTTTGTTTTGTTTTGTTTTCTTGTAGGGTTCAGGTGTTTAAAAAGACAGGGTTTCTCTGTGTAGTCTTGGCTGTCCCAGAACTCGATCTGTAGACCAGGCTGGCCTCAAACCCTGAGATCTGCCTGCCTCTGCCTCTCAAGTGCTGGGATTCGAAAGCATGCAACACCATGTCCAGCTTAGGTTTTCTTTTTCTAAAACAATATTATTTTAATTGACAAATGATAATTGCATACATTTATGGAGTATTATGTTTTAATACATGTATAAAATATGTAATGGTTAAATCAAGGTATCAAATGTCATTTCACTGTTCTTATTTTTATAGTCAGATATTAGAAATTTAGTAGTACTTTTTGGGTTTTTTTGTTATTGTTTTTGTTTTGTTTTATTTTGTTTTTTTGAGACAGGGTTTCTCTGAATATCCCTGGCTGTCCTAGAACTCACTCTGTAGACCAGGCTGGCCTCGAACTCAGAAATCCACCTGTCTCTGCCTCCCAAGTGCTGGGATTAAAGGTGTAAGCCACCACTGCCTGGATAGGATTACTTTTATATATACACAACATCACTATTATTATAGTCATTCTGCTTTGCAAATAGTCTCAGAACTAATTTTCCCTGAGAGTAACTTTGTGTCCTTTGATCCCAAATTTACTGCTCCCTCTCATATCTGCTTACCTCTAAACCTCTGGCAATTAGCATTCTATACTCAACCTCTATGAATTCAGTTACCAAATTATTGCATATGACTGAACTCATAGAGCATTTGTATTTCAGTGCTTGGTTCATTTTACTTAGCAGAATAGCTTTCAGACTTCATATTTATCAATGGCAAAATGTTTTTCTTTCATTTTTTGTGTGTGTTTGAAGACCACAAATGTAGACACATAAACACATGCACACAAAGTTTATCCATTTAGTGGGCACAGGCTGATGATTCTTTATCTTGACTGGGAAGAGTAATGCTGCAACTATACCAGTACAGACATCTCCTTAACATACTGAGTGTTCTTTTGGAGTGTGTGTATTTGTACGTGGAGTGTGTGTAAATGCATGTGTGAGTGCTGTTGTGCTTGCCAGTGTGTGCATTTGGAGAACTTCATGCATGTGTCTGGTATCTTTCTCTATCATTTTTATTCTAGTTTCTCTTCTGTTGCTGTGATCAAACGCCCTGACCAAAATAATTTTAGAAGAAGAATATTTCTTTCCTCTTCTACTCCCAGATCATGGTCCATCATTGAGGAAAGTGAAGACAGAAACTCAAGGCAGGAACAAATGAGGAATGCTGCTTGCTTGCTTGCTTGCTTGCTTGCTTGCTTGCTTGCTTTCTCCCAGGCTTCTGCTCAATCAGCATTTTCTTTCTTTTTTTAAAGATTTATTTATTATATGTAAGTCCACTGTAGCTGTCTTCAGACACCCCAGAAGAGGGCATCAAATCTCATTACAGATGGTTGGGAGCCACCATGTGGTTGCTGGGATTTGAACTCAGGACCTTCAAAAGAGCAGTCAGTGCTCTTAACCACTGAGCCATCTTGCCAGCCCCTCAATCAGCATTTTCAATGCAGTCCTGGCCCACCTGCCATAGGGATGTCATACCTGCAGTGGGCTGGGCCCTCCTACATCAATTAGCAAGATACTGCCCCACTGCCTAACAAGCCAGTCTGATCCAGACAGTGCTTCAATTGAGGTTCCCTCTTCCCATGTGACTCAAACTTCTGTCAAGTTGACAATAAAATCTGAGCAGCACAAGTGTCCACTTGAATTTTTGAAGACAGGGTCTCTCATTGAACCTGAAGCTTGCCGTTTCAGTGAGGCTGGTTGGTCTGCATCTCTACCCTGTTCCCACCCTACACTGTGGTTACAGCACATGGCACCAGACTTGGTTTTTTACATGAGTGCTAGGGATGAGAATTCTGGTCTGCATATGTGGCCAGCAAGAACTTTACTCACTGATCCATCTTTCCAACTCTTTCATATTGTTATCTATAATATTGGTAACAATCTACTTTCCCACCAAAAAGTACATTTTTTTCTACATCATCACCAATGCTCATTTATCATTCATCTTTATGATAAAGGCTATTTTAACTTGTATGAGGTGCTATCTGATTGCTTTATTTGTATCTTTTAGAAATTTTGTTTTAAATGTGTGAGTGTTTTGCTTGCATATAAGTCTGTATACCACATGCATGTAGTGAGTGCCCTTGGAAAACAGAAGAGGGCATTGGATCCCATGGAAGTGGATTATAGATGGTTGTAAGTCACCATATGGGTCCTGAGAATTGAATCCAGGTCCCCTGGAAGAGCAGCAAGGGCTCTTAGCCACTGGCCCATCTCTCTAGCCCCCCCCCCCCCGATTATATTTTTAATTTGCATTTTCTTAGCAATTAATGATGTTGAACTTTTTTGAATATTTGTTGATGGTCACTATGTCTTTGAGAAATGTCTGTTTAAATCTTCTGTTCATTTTTTTCATTTTTTATTACATATTTTCTTTATTTACATTACAAATGCTATCCTGAAAGTTCCCTATACCCTCCCCCCCACCCTGCTCCCCTACACACCCACTCTCACATCTTGGCCCTGGTGTTCCCCTGTACTGGGGCATATAAAGTTTGCAAGACCAAGGGGCCTCTCTTCCCAATGATGGCTGACTAGGCCATCTTCTGCTAGATATGCAGCTAGCTCTGGGGGTTCTGGTTAGTTTATATTGTTGTTCCACCTATAGGGTTGCAGACCCCTTCAGCTCCTTGGGTACTTTCTCTAGCTCCTCCATTGGGGGCCCTGTGTTCCATCCTATAGATTACTGTGAGCATCCACTTCTGTATTTGCCAGGCACTGGCATAGTCTCACTCGAGAAAGCTATATCAAGGTCCCTTCAGCAAAATCTTGCTGGCATATGCAATAGTGTCTGGGTTTGGTGGCTGATTAGTGGATATTAGCCCAGAAACGTAGAATACCCAAGATACAATTTGCAAAACACAAGAAAGTCAAAAAGAAGGAAGACTAACATGTGGATACTTCATTCCTCCTTAGAATACGAAACAAAACACTCATGTTTAAATTTTTATTTTGTTTCTTCCTTTTGAAGTGGTTTGTGACACACACACAAACACACACACACACACACACACACACACACATACTAAGGGAGAAAGGAAGAGTAAAGAGAGAGTCTATGTAGTCTAGGCTGTTCTCAAACTCCCTATATAGTGAAGGTGACCTTGAATTTTTAATCCTTTTGCCTCTATTGCCTACGTTTTGGGGGTTACAGAATATACCACAATAGGATACAGCTTAACCACTTTTTGATAGGGTTTGGTGCCCACCCATAGGTGGGAAATTACATCTGGTACTTTTTACTGAGTCAGAAGTTTCTAGCTGAGGAGGTCATAGCTTCTGCTGTTATTTTGCTAAAAGGACATGATGTGCATGTCAAAATTCCCTTCTACATAGTTATGTGCACACCCACGCAATAGTGTTTTTGTCAGTCTTTGTTAGAGAAGCTGTTTTTGCTCCAGTGGTCAGTTATAATTGCAGAGACTCATAACTGGTGAAAATGCAGAGAATACATGACTATTGAATGCTCAGTGAAACAGGATATCGGTAACACCTTCTCCATAGTTCAGGGAATGTTGCAGAAGAAGGGATAGAAAGAATGTAAAAGCTGTAGGAGAGTGGACAGGGAGTGTGGTGGAATCCTGACTTCTGGGTTTGAAATGGCTATTGCACTCTTGAATTCATAGTAACCTCGATTATCAGTATTTCCACAACATTGGACCTAACACCACCCTGCCATGGAAAGACGAGTTCATATAGTCTCACCCCTCCCTTAAGATATCTGTAGGTAATGGCTGATGAGAGACTGGGAGAGGAACATTTTCTTCAGTGGTGTAGCCATAGGTATGCCATATTGTTCTAGAGCAGTGGTTCTCAACTTTCCTAATGCAGCAACCTTTAATACACCTCATGTTGTGGTGACCCCCCAGTCATTAAATTATTTTCATTGCTACCTCATACCTGTCATTTTGCTACTGTTATTAATTGTAATGTAAATATCCATGTTTTCCGATGGTCGTAGGTGACCCCTATGAAAGAGTCATTCAACCCCACCTCGCCTAAAGAAATCTTCATCTACACTCCTGTAAACAATATTAATGAAACCCATTGATGGCACATCCACAACAGACGTGAAGGTAGAAGAAGCCCTTGTTAGAAAGAGGAAAGGGATGAGCAGGAATGGGAGTGGGACAAGGGAGACTATGGCCAAAATACAACACATATACGTGTGAAAAATAATGAAGCCCATTATATACAATTAATATATGCTAATAAAATATAAAAATTACATACAATTTCTCTTGTGTATATTTGCTTTTCTTGCCATGCTTTTGGGTCATATAAATATGTTTTACAGAGTAATGCTATAGATATTTTACTCTAGAAGTTATATAGTTTAAGATTATATATTTTCTACTAGAAGTATAATTTCAGATTATATATTTAAATCATTATTACATTTTTAGTTGAACATTTAGCAATCTTTTTTTTAGTTCTTTGAGAATTGGTACAATGTACTTTGAACATACTCACCTCCCCTCAGCTCTTCCCCTTAGCACCCTGTCAGCTACCCTTCCATCCTTCCCTACTCTCCTGTACTTTGAACATACTCACCTCCGCTCAGCTCTTCCCCTTAGCACCCTGTCAGCTACCCTTCCATCCTTCTCCTGTACTTGCTGTGTTTCTTATCTCACAGGGAAAGCTTTTCAACTTTTTCATGTTGAATAGGATGATAGTTTATGATATTATCATACACAGCCTTTACTGTGTTGAGGTACATTCTTGATGTACCTAATTTGTTAAGAGTGTTTTTTTTCAACTTTTATTAGATATTTTCTTCATTTACATTTCAAGTGTTATCCAGAAAGTTCCGATATGGGAGGGGGGAGGACCGGGACGAGGGGATGGGTGGGCGAGGGTGTAGAACCGGGACCGCAAGGGGACATGACCCCGTATATTTCAGACGTACTGGTTCCCCGGAGAGAAGGGTTACTACCGGTTGATCCGGTAGGAGATCTATATATGCAGCTAGAGACATGAGCTCAGGGGGTACTAGTTAGTTCATGTTATTGTTAAGAGTGTTTTGTTGGTTGTTTTTATTTTTATTTTTGAGTCATGGTTACATTCTGTAGTCTAGGATAGCCTGGAATTCATTATATAGCCAAGTTCGTCTCAAACTCATGGCAGTTCACATGCTGTAGCTTTCTGAGTATTGGTACTGTAAGCATAAGCTACTGCAACTTGCTAAAAGTCTTCTTTATTTTAATTTTTTTGAGATTCTTCATATATGAGTAGTGTATTGACATTATTTCCACTTGTCTTAGTTAGGTTACTATCGCTATGAAGAAATACCATGACTGTGGCAACTCTTTTTTTTTTTAAGATTTATTTATTTTATGTATATGAGTACACTATAGCTGTTTTCAGGATCCCATTACAGATGGTTATGAGCCACCATGTGGTTGCTGGGAATCGAACTCAGAACCTTTTGAAGAGCAATCAGTGCTCTTAACTGCTGAACCATCTCTCCAGCCCCGACTGTGGCAACTCTAAAGGGCAACATTAAACTGGGAATGGCATACAGTTTTAGAGGGTTCAATCCGTTATCATCAAGGCAGCATCCAGGCAGGCATGGTTCTACACAAGTAGCCAAATCAGCAGGCAGCAGAAAGAGCCATCGGGCCTGGCTAGAGCATTTAAAATCTCAAACCTTACTCCCAGTGACACACCTCCTCTTACAATGAGCCTATGGGGACCATTTTCATTCAAACCACCATGCCACCCTTCCTCTCTGACTTCCTCTCTCAAATTCCTGACCTCTTTTTTAATTGTGTGTGTACATATATTTGTGTAGGTGGCTCATTCCTGGATTGTCCTGGGGGTGGGGGTGGGGGGCTCTTCATCCAGGGGTGGGGTCTTGGGAAAATCTTCCCTATTCATTTGCACGTGTAGACTGGTGCCTTCATTATGCAGTTTTTGTTTAGGCAACAACATTGCTGAGATCTTATGGTTGTAGCACTGGAAGTTTTTATCATGAAAATGCACTTTTGAGCTGCCTGCAGATTGTGTAGTGTGCTTTTGTGAGCATACTGCAGCAGGCTTTGGTTGTTTAGCTGTTTTTCCATCATTTCTGCTCCTGTATGTTAACACCTTACCCATATTTCCATAAGTAACCCCGATAACATTTATTGGCTCACTAAGTTGGACTTGGGCAATTGCCATACTTTATTTATTGTCATTTCCCCATATTGGCTGAGTAGGCGTTTTTTCCACATCTCCCCAGGAATAGTATCACACAACAATATAATGCTGTATCCTAGAGAATGTTCTGGAAGTGCTTGAGAAGAATGCCAGTTGGCACCTTCTGTATATACTTGATAGGTTCATATAGTCAGAAGTATAATTTAAGTCCACTCTCTCCTTTTTGATTTTCTGCCTGGATTATCTGCAGGCTGTTGAAACATATCTATGTTTTCTAGTGTTGTTATATTCCTTTTTATCTCTTCCATCAGAACATTCAGTAATTCCTCTCTGTAATGGTTGCTTCAAAATTCAGTGCATTTACATTTGCAACTGTTACATGTTTGGCCACAATAATGTTAGCTTGTCTCTTTGAATGTTTTTTTTTTTTCTTAAAGTCTATTTTGTTTGATATATTAGCCATGCACACTCTGCTTTTCTTTCTATTGGCATAAAATAACCTTTTTTTATGTTTTTACTTTTAGTGTATCAGTGTATTTGTGCCCTTAATAGGAAAATGAATTATTTGTAGACAACATATTATTGGATCTGATGCTTTTATCCATGTAGCCACTCTATGTCATTTGATTTGGACAGTTAATTAAATTACATTTAAGCTAATTAATAGCAGGTAAGTATTTCATTCAGCTGTTTGACTTCTGGAAGTGAGAAGGACTTTCTGAATCTTGTTCCGTGTCTTGGGCTCTTTTTCTTCTGTCTGATAGTCTTGTCCAACTTTAATGGGATTGTTTATTTTTATTATTATTATCTCTTACAAGCCTGTTCTTTTCTAAGGAAAGACAGGGAATGGATCCAAATGGGAGGAAAGGTAGGAAGGAACTGAGAGGAGTAGA
The DNA here is from genome assembly GCA_902729485.2 of Mus minutoides. Classification (NCBI taxonomy): domain Eukaryota; kingdom Metazoa; phylum Chordata; class Mammalia; order Rodentia; family Muridae; genus Mus; species Mus minutoides. Next base: position 382,410 of record LR753327.1, on the reverse strand, counting down.
GAAAGGGAAAACATAATCAGGATATATAATGTGAAAATAGAATCTATTTTTCAATAAAAGAAAAAGTTATGATTCTGACAAGATACACACACACACACACACACACACACACACACACACACACACACACACACCACACCTTGTGTGTGTATATTTTACGCTTAGGAAAGTACCATACATTAAAGGTAATTCAATTTTTATCAAATAGAAATTTCTTAGCCGGGCGGTGGTGGCACATGCCTTTAATCCCAGCACTTGGGAGGCAGAGGCAGATGAATCTCAGAGTTCGAGGCCAGCCTGGTCTACAGAGTGAGTTCCAGGACAGCCAGGGCTACACAGAGAAACCCTGTCTCAAAAATTTTTTTTTTCTTTCAGTCATTCTAAAATTAGGATTCACCAATTATCTTTGCAATGTAGAATGTATGAAGTTGAAGTACTGAGAATTAAGGAACTGTGTGCCAACCCTTTCTAAGTTAACCAAAAGCCAGGAAGTTATGAAAGATGCCATTTTGTTATTAAGCTTGTTTCGTGTGTGTGTGTGTGTGTGTGTGTGTGTGTGTGTGTGTGTGTGTGTGTATTTTAAGATCGACACATTAAAACAAAAAAGTGAATTGAGTGAGTCTGGCAGAGGTAAAGATATTCTAAAGAGCAATGTGTCTTTCCATCTATCAGACTGTTTGAACAATGCACCCCCAAAGAAATGGAAAATTTCCTAGGAATCTTATGCTTGGAGAAAAAAGATCTTAGCTGTAGAAAGAGGCATCCCAGGTGTAATTACTTTTCAGATCACCTCACTGCATGAGACAAGGATGAGTTCGAGTCGGCAGGATCAAGTCTTATCTTGAATTGCCTAGATGTGCATGTCCTTGACTCTCAGTTTAAACTTTAATCTCTCTTCAGTACAGGAAGTTAGATTGGCAAGGTTCATTGCTCTGTCACTCTGCCAAATGTGGACACATTGAAGAGAAGACCAAACTGAAAGGGAAGGGTGGGGAGAGAAAGGGAAGGAGGGAGGGAAGGAGAGCGGAGAGCGGGAGAGGGAAAAAAGTTCTTCATGAAAACCCAGCACCCTGTGTATCTTGACTTTTCAATACTCTAAATGATGGAATCCTGAATTGACTGGGAACAGAATTCTCTACTGTCACTTTTCCTCCTGCCCTGGGATAGGACTTTTCTACTCAGATTCTAATTTTCCAGATCAATCATGTCACCAAATCTTGCCTCACTGGTTTTTCTTTTCTTTTCTTTTCTTTTCTTTTCTTTTCTTTTCTTTTTTTTTTTTTTTTTTTTTTTTTTTTTTTTTTTTTTTTTTTTTTTTTTTTTTTTTTTTTTTTTTTTTTTTTTTTTTTGGTTTTTCGAGACAGGGTTTCTCTGTGTAGCCCTGGCTTTCCTGGAACTCACTTTGTAGACCAGGCTGGCCTCGAACTCAGAAATCTGCCTGCCTCTGCCTCCCGGGTGCTGGGATTAAAGGCGTGCGCTGCCACGCCCGGCACTTGATTTTTCTTTTATCAAGAGAAGAAAATCACTGTGAGCATCAGTGTGGATGATTGACAGAATCTAGTCTGTGAGGACATTTTAATTATTTTTATGACATTTCAATATGACCTTTTACAGTAAATAATAGCAAAATGTTACCTGTTAAGTACTTTTTTACAATATACTCTGCTTAATAAGAACATTATTTTTGAAGAATAAATAAAAAGGAAAAAAGAACATTATTTTAAAAGTTAGCACAAGATATGTCCACCTATTTTTATAGATTGCTTCTAAAGGTTATTAGATTTTTGTTTGCATCTCTGTATGTAAATGCATATAGAGAGAAGGTAGAATTTAAAATCAGCACCTTCACATGTAATTATTATTTTTAATTGTAGTCACTTGTATAATTTTTACATATACAGCTGAGTTCTGCTCATTGACATTAAGACTACTTTGATATTTTTAGAATAGGAACTGAATTTATGATTTTTCTTAGCACACTGCATTGCTTTAATACCTTTATACATAGTTTCAGCAACCCTAAGGCAGAATTTAATGAAATGGTACTTCCTGTCTGAAGAACATGCCATATCCAGGGTTCTGCAAGTGAACCTAGTAGATCCTCACCCTGAACAAGATTTTGCTCTCTGGGAGCTGGGTTGGCCAAAGTTATATATAACTATATTTGAACAGCCTGGCATTTTCTGACATATCAAGAAACAAGTCAGTCTAGCTGCATATGTAGCAGAAAATGGCCTAGTCAGCCATCATTGGGAAGAGAGGCCCCTTGGTCTTACAAACTTTATATGCCCCAGTACAGGGGAACACCAGGGCCAAGAAGTGGGAGTGGGTGGGTAGGGGAGCAGGGCGGGGGGTGGGGGAGGATATAGAGGACTTTCAGGATAGCATTTGAAATGTAAATGAAAATATCTAATAAAAAACAACAACAACAACAAAAACAAGTCAGAACTTCAGAATAAAATTCAAATGTCTTCTCTTAGCATGAAAGCCCCTTCACGGATGAGGTGCCATCCAGCTCTCTGGCTTCGTGATACACCTCTGCCATCTCCAGCCTTCCCTAAATATGCATGGACCTACTTTCCATTTCTTAGAGTATTGCTCTTATTTTTAGATTTCTGTGTTGTTCTTGGTGTGAAATCTTTTGTAACTGCTACATGCTGCTTTGAATCCTTAAAGTCATTCAATTAAGACATGTCCTATTCAGACATGGTCTATTCATGTGAAGTGATTTAACTTTCTTTGCATCCGATATACATCATACAGTACTAATTAACAATTTAAAGTTTTAAATTTTTTGTAGTTATTTCTCTCTCATTAAGCACTTGGCTTCTTTGAAATAAATTGTCTTATTATTTAATACTTCATATTATATAAAAACTGCACTATATAAAAATAAACATTTCCACATGCTTTTTTTTTAAAGTTGTTTTGGAATGAATTTATGGAATCTGTCTTCACTTATTCCTTTCTTGGACAGGATATCATCCAGGAAACAACCAGACCCCCAGTGCTGGCTCTATGTGACTTCGGATTCTACTCTGTTACTCTATCCATTCCTTATTTCAGAAGATTGTACCATGGTCACTGTTGCCTACATATCCATCAGCAGATTTCTCTGGCAATGTATGATTCACAAGAGTCAGCAGTGGGGCATACAATGGAGAATGTATTAAGGAGAAAGAAGATCACACTGTTGGGAATTTGGGTTGGGCAGTCTTAATAAAATAACCATGGTCATCATTACTAAGGCCAAAGTTCCTTTTTTTTTTTTTTTTTCCTTCTCTATTCATAGCATTCAGGCTGGGCTGGATTCTAAGGTAACTACTTCTAAGTTCTGTGGTCTAACTTTTATTTCAAATTAGATTAAACTCCTATTATTAACTACTGCCATCAAATGAATAAAGCCTCAGTACATTTTAAATACTATTTCAGAAATATACATACAGACTGTGTAACCAACGTTATAATTGAGATACTCTTGATTTGTGCAAGCATGTTAAAAATTTTGTAATCCAAACCAAGTGTGGTAGTTTGTGCAAGCTGAGCTCTCTGGAGGCTGAGGCAGAAGGATCACAAATTGCAGGTACGTTTGACCTATTATAGTAAAACCCTATCAAAAAACTATAATCCAAAGCCAATACTAACAAAACCTGAAGAATTATCAAAATAAAAATATGATTAAAATTATACCTAATGTAAGTCTCCACAATTTTTGCCCCTATTTCTTGTTATGTTTCTCTTGCTCTACCCTCTCCCCTATAAGTCCCATTTATAGATACCAAAAAGTATTTAAGTGGTTAGAGGTACTTAATTATGGATTTCCACCATGACTGACAATATGCCTAGATAAAACACGGCAGTGTATACCCAGCTTAAATATTCTTCCAAAGTCTAACTTCTCACAGTACCAACTGTAAGTTTTATATAGTACTCAATCAAAACTGACTTTCAACCATTGAAAAGCTGGCTGCCATATTAAATAATCAAAGCTCTTAAATGTTACCACAAAGATGGCTGTTACTAAAAACCATATTAGATTCTATGGAGAACTCTTAACAGCTCTCTGGTTGGGTGGGTAGGGGAGCAGGGTGGGGGAGGGTATAGGGAACTTTCGGGATAGCATTTGAAATGTAAAATAAGAAAATATCTAATAAAAAATTTAAAAAAGAAGTTAGTTGTCCTACTTTATATAAATAGGCTGATAAAATTATGGAAACAACACACTACAATAGACAAAAATAATATAAAATATCATGGTATAACTCTAAACAAGTGAAAGACATATATGACAAGAATTTCGTCTCTGAAAAATGAAATTGAGGAAGATATCAGAAGATGAAAAAATGTTCCCTGTTCATGGATTGGTAGAATTAACATAGTGAAAATGGCCATCTTAGCCAAAACAATCTACAGATTCAATAAAATTTTCATTAAAATTCCAATATAATTCTCAACTTTATATGGAACAAAAAGGATACCTAAAACTATCTTCTACAATAAAAGAACTGCAATTCTTTCAGACAGAAAAAAAAACAAAAACCCAGCTCTCTGGTGTTAGGGTAGGAGATTTTCTATCTAAATGATCAACTTACAGCTATTTGCTAGGCCCACTAAATCTTAATAGCAATAAAACTGGCAGGTACTTAAAGGGCATTTCTGATCAATGTTGCTTTCCTGTGGGGGTGGGAAGGATCAAACTAAGGGCTTCACTTACACTAGGCAAGTGTTCTACCACTGAGCCACATCCCAGTTCCAATATGAGTGTTTTTGAGTGATCCTAAAACAATACATAGTGGAAGCAATAAAGATCAAACAGTGTGCAGTATTCAGGGCTTACTGTAGCAAGGAGACAACCATTGTTACTTTGGTTTCAGCAGAAACTCAATGGCAGATATAGGAGTGAGAAAATGTTATAGTGGGAAAATATGGTATGTACAGATTGACATGAACAGGTTGGTAACTGTACATTCTGATATGTACAGATTGGCTCTTGGGGAAGCTGCTGAGCAGCTAACTAGAAATGGGACATCCTGTGTCATTTCTCAGAGTTGGACATTTGACTGTCTCTTGTTGGATCTAAGAAGAATACACAAAAATTATGGAAGTTGTCAATTATTAATCAAGTCCTGGTCATTTGGAGCTGATTGTTACAGAAGTTATCCTTTAGCTTCCTAGATCATTACCAATGTTAGCAAGATGACATCACACAAGATCTGGTTTGCTGCAGGTGAGTGTCCAGGGAGGTTTATTGTAGATTTTCTGAAGAAGTTTCTAAAAGTTGTGGATTACAATTCTACTTTCATATATGGTCCAGCCCTTGTCAAGTAGTGTTTGCTGTTTCTCAGTACACACCCCACATACAGCAATGAGAACAATAGTGTTCAAGCTGACCTGGGGAGAAATGTATTGGTGTTCTGGAGCTGCTATACCTCCAGGGAGGAATCCTAAAGGCTGCTTTTAACTATACCAATGAACTCTCTAGAAGAGTTTCCTTGTCAATGGTTATGATAGAGTAGGTGGTCCTTCACTGAAATATAGCTGTCATGATAAGAAGGAACAGAAATAGGCCAAGTGTATGATAGTGTTATTTTTAAAATAATGTGATCACCTCTGAGTGTTCCATATGTGACTGTTCTATTGTACATGGTATAATTTTGTGTGCGGCTATTAAATTAACAACTTTATTTAAATTGTGATCTCTTTGAATTCTAGTGCAGGCCCATGGAAGAGCCCCTTTTGTGTGTGTGTGTGTGTGTGTGTGTGTGTGTGTGTGTGTGTGCACGCGCGCGCTTGACAGTCATTAGGAAACATGAACTCTAATGCACACTAGTGTGAACAAGAAGGAACACTCAACTCCCCAAATCTACACGTGTCTTCAGCTGCAGCAGAATATAACATGGCATTTTTAACTGCATTCTGGGCTTGCTTCTCGCCAGTCTGATTTTAATAGTAGCAGAATCTTTGGGAAAGCTCCTCCACAAATTTTACTTATGAAAATGAGCGTGTTCTCTTAACCATAGACATTAGCCAAGATTCAGAGGCTAATCATATGCACATATTTAGGTAATGGTGTAATAGGCCCATAGTCTATTTTGTGGACCCATGTGCTGAATGCAATGTGGATAACATAAAATATTGTTGGAATATGACACCATATGATTCTGTTAAAAGCAGTTGTTACTGCACAAAGCTACACAAGATTAACGTCACAGGAACATACAGAATACAGGCAGCATAGGTTACCGTGAGGCCCTATAAGGAAACCAAATGTTTCCTTCTATCCATTATCCTTCTAATTCTGGAAGCTTCCTGTGCTCTAACTGGCTCATAGTCCAGCAGCTCTTTAGTAACTAGTAGAAACCTTCCCAGAGACTTGCCTCCATAAACCATGTTAATTGCAGTTTTCAAAACCTGACAGTGAGTTTTCCTAACAGATCCCATGGTGCTAACTGTCCTAGGATAATTAATTTTGGGTGTGGTTGGAATAGTACTATTGCAGGACTCCACAAAAGAGATTACGTTTTTCTACATTGGTAAGGGTTGGGACTGTTGCAATGGCAATTTCTAGCTAGCTACAGGTTTCCTAAGTAGAACTAAATCCCAGCCCTTTGGCCCTTTGGAGAAGGGGCAGGTTCTTATAGCTGGCAGTCATTTAAATGAGAGGTATTAGAGGTTTCGATAGAGAAAATGACAGAGGAGACAAGGGAGGGGATGAAAGCTTCACCCTTCCATGCGCCACGCACATTTTCCCCAATGCATCCCTAGGATGCAATTTTGAAAATCTATCAAGTACCTGACACTTGGGGAGAAACCTTCTAGAAGGTACCCTGACTCTTGAGAAATAGCTAGTATTACCTCCATTTACCCATCTGCTCCAAGCTCCTTGTCTCCTACCAAATCCTCCCTCCTGCCATTGCGCAGTTTTGGTGCAGAATCACCAGGTCCACTTTCACCAACCCACAAGAGGGTCTGAGCTGGGCGGGGTCGCCTTGTCGCAGAGCCCAACTGCGCCTGCGCGGACTGCGGCAGAAGGCGGGGTGTGAGAGGCGAGCATTCTGAGACTAGCGTTCACAGTCGGCTAGAGCCTTCGTTCTTTCCCACCACCTCTAATTTCTGCTCCTGCGACTTGCTCGGGCCTGGCAGCAGCAGCATTCCTACTCTAGCGGCAGTTCCGTGCGGAGGCGCCTACATACCTCTCCCCCTCGTCTGTGAGATCACGGGCCTGTCAGTGTCAGCTTCCACACGTCGGTCGACAGGACCATGTCGCTGGTAAGCCAGAATTCGCGCCGCCGCCGCGGTGGAAGGGCCAATGCGCGCAAAAACAACGGGAAGGGTCACCCTGCTGCCGTGGCAGGCCCAGACGTCCCTCGGGATCGCAAGGATCCTAAGATCCTGCAGGGCCTCCGCGCCTCTGAGGGCCCTGGCACTCCCCGGGAGGGCCCAAGCGCCTCTGTGCCGCCCACCACCTCAGAGGGCTCAAGCGCCCCTGGGCAGTTCATCATCTCCGAGGGGCCGAACACCTCCGAGCCGCCCACCTCTAGGAAAGGTCGGGGCGCCTCCCGGCCTCCTGCAGTCTCCGCAGGGCTGAACACCGCTGTGTCAATCACCGCCTCGGAGGGCCCCAGTAGCCCTGTGCCGCCCACTGCTCCTAAGGGCTCAAAGGCCTATGAGCATCTCACTGTCGCAGAAGGGCTGGCCATCTCCGAGCAGCGTCACTCTGATGGGGACCCTAACATGGAGCCCACCCTGGGTGAGGGCCCGGGAATCTCAGTGCCGCCCACCTTCTCTGAGGAATCTGGCATTTCCGTGCCGCTACCCTCTGAGGAGGGCTTGAGCATCTTCATGTCGCCCACCATCTCGGAGGGACCGGGTATTAACGTGCCCTACCCCGCTAGTGAGGACCCAAGCACTTCGGTGCCGCCCACTGACTCTAATGGACTGGGCATCAACCTGCCGCCCACCTTCGGTGAGGGCCTGAGCATCTCTATGCTGTTCTCCGCTTTGGAGGAACCCGACATCTTTGCGCCGCCCCCCTCCGCTGAGGGACTGTTCACCGCCATGTCGCCCCCCTCCGGCGATATCCAGAGCTCCTGGGTGCCGCCCATCATCTTGGAGGGATGTAACGTCAACGTGCCGCCCACTGCTCCTAAGGGACTGCGCACCTCGGTGCCATCAGCTGCTTGCGAGAGCCGGAGCACCTCAGCCGAGGGCCTGAGCACGTCCATGTCATCCATTTCCGCTGAGGGCTTCTGCAGCCCGCTGGCGCCATGCTCCGCGGAGGGATCCTGCGAGCTGCTTCCCTGCGGGGAGGGCCCGAGCACTTCGGGGCTGCATAGCCTGGGGGAGGGGTCGAGCACGTCGCAGATGCCCCTAGCTGCCGAGGGCCCTAGCGCTTCTGGGATGCCCACTGAAGCTAATAACCCTGAGGAAGCACTGAGCTGTTGTGCTTCTGAGCGCAGGAACAAGAGCACCTCCCGTGCTCTGCAAAAGGCCAAGGATCCATCTGTACGCCCAAAGCGTGAAGACCGCTTCCTGGATTTCCAGGTCCTGAGAGACAGTAAGAATTCCAACTCCATTACCATTATGGGCCTGGGCACCTCCCGCGTTGCTCTTACCCTGAAGCCTCAGGATCCCATGGAGCAAAATGTAGCAGAATTGTTGCAGTTTCTGCTGCTGAAGGATCAGACCAAGTACCCTATCAAGGAATCTGATATGAGGGAATTCATTGACAAAGACTATCGCCACCAGTTCCCAGAGATCCTCAGACGAGCAGCAGTCCACCTGGAGTGCATTTTTCGGTTTGAACTGAAGGAGCTCGACCCTGAGGAGCACATCTACATCCTGCTCAACAAACTGGGACCAGTGCCCTTTGAAGGCTTAGAAGACGTCCCAAATGGGCCAAAGATGGGCCTCTTGATGATGATTCTGGGACACATATTACTAAATGGCAACCAAGCCAGAGAAGCTGATATCTGGGAGATGCTCTGGAGATTCGGAGTGCAGCGTGAAAGAAGGCTTTCTGTTTTTGGGAACGTGAAGAGACTTCTGTCTGTAGAGTTTGTGTGGCAGCGTTACTTGGACTATAGGCCGCTGACTGACTGTGTACCAGTCGAGTTCGAGTTTTACTGGGGCCCACGATCCCGCGCAGAAACCACCAAGATGAAAATTCTGAAGTTCATGGCTAAGATCTATAACAAAGATCCTATGGACTGGCCAGCATTGTACAACGAAGCTCTGGAAGAAGACGCTGACAGAGTTGTTGTTAATAACTTTAGAGTTGCTCGTCCGTTTAGGAGGCCCCTTTTTGCAGAAGTTTCTCCAGAGCTAGACGCTTCTGGCTCAAAATATTCTCCCCATTCTTGGCCTGAGTCAAGATTAGAGAGCAAGTCAAGGAAATTGGTCCAGTTATTTCTGCTGATGGATTCAACTAAGCTGCCTATACCAAAGAAGGGAATCCTGTATTACATTGGTCGAGAGTGCACCAAAGTGTTCCCTGATCTCCTGAATCGTGCTGCTCGCACCCTAAACCACGTGTATGGCACAGAGCTAGTGGTCCTCGATCCCAGGAACCACTCCTACACCCTGTACAACCGAAGAGAAATGGAAGATACAGAAGAGATCATGGACAGTCCAAACAGGCCCGGCAACAATTTCTTAATGCAGGTTCTGAGCTTCATCTTTATAATGGGCAACCATGCCAGGGAGTCTGCAGTCTGGGCCTTTCTAAGGGGCTTGGGGGTTCAAAATGGCAGAAAGCACGTGATTACCTGTCGGTATTTGAGTCAGCGCTACCTAGACAGTTTGCGGGTTCCTGACAGTGATCCGGTGCAATATGATTTTGTATGGGGCCCCAGAGCCCGCCTGGAAACCTCCAAGATGAAAGCCCTGCGATATGTGGCCCGAATCCACAGAAAGGAGCCAGAAGATTGGCCAGAGCAGTACAGGGAGGCAATGGAAGATGAGGCCAACAGAGCTGAAGCTGGGCGTCGGCCGTTGATCGTCCGCAACTTGCGATAGATTTTGTCAGCGAGGCCTTGTATGGCCAGGCCTAGAGCCCTGGTTCTCATGTATTGGGAGTGGGTGTGTGTGTGTGTGTGTGTGTTGGGGGGGGTACGTATTGTATTTGACACTTGTGTTCCAGTTCCACTTATGTATTTTTTTCATATTTAGTTCTTGTTTGGTACCTTGAAAAGTTTCAATTGTTTTAGTAATACTGTCCAGTAATGTAAATGTGATTGACCACTTGCTGTCTCTGGTGTACTTTGTGCTGTGAGCATTTTGATAGTGTTATAAAGTGTTTTAGGACTCTTTCCATCTTGTTGCATTGTCTGAAAGAGAACATATAGCGGATAGCTATAGATATAGGCTTTTCCTTGAAAGCTTGAAAAAAAATCATCAGTAAAGTGATCTAGTTTCAGATGTTAAACAAATATAGAACAACCGACAAAGTACTAAGTTGTGGCTGGCTTCCCTTTTGTCTGCTATTGTGTAAAGAATACTAATGTTCTCCTGTATTTGCTTTTGCTGTACTAAAGTGTGTTGAAAAATAAAAGTGTAATAAATCAAATAATGCTAATCCACTAATTTATTCAATAAATATATATTAAATTCCTCTCATATATTAGGCACAGTAGTATATTCTGGTTATAGTGTGATATACATATACAAGGCATAGCACCTTCTCTAGAACTCCAGACACTAAGTACCCTAGGTAGAGAGTTCTCTGGGAGTTAAGAGGAGATACATCAATAGAATTCCAGAATCCAAATGGTCCATGGTGACCAGGATGGATAGGGGGGGAAGACAAGTCTGGCTTCTTGATACAACATAAGGTAAATGAACTCGAATCTGGATTTTGGTCCTCAGTGAATACCGGTCTGGATTGAAGTCAATGATTTCAAGGTAAGAGGTTTCACATGTCATAAGCTATATCATTAAGGTGGTTGGTTAGGTCATGGGGCTGGAGTGGTAATTTGGTGGTTAAACTTACTGCTGTCCCAGAGAACCTACGTTTGGATCCTGACACTCACTTTGAGCACCTCACAATTACCTGTAACTCAAGCTCCAGGAGATCCAAAGATATACACATGCACATTAATAAAATAAAAACCTGGGGATGCAGTTTTTACACGGCCCTGAGTGCTGTCCGAAGCACTATATAAACCAGATGTGGTAGCTTGCCACTGTAGTCCTGATATTCGGGAAATGGAGGCACAGGGGATCAGAAGTTCAAAGTTATTATGAGCTACATAGAGTTCAAGCCTGGGATAGATGAGGCCTTGTCTTAAAATAAATAATTTAGGAAGATGTTTGAATCAGCTTCCTCTGAGTTATATAGCAGTTTTAATATGCATCCCCAAACTGAGCGCTTTGTCCTAAATGGTACATGTTTCTCACCCTTATAACCATCAAGGTTCAGGGAACATCAAAGGAGAAATACAACACTGAAAGCGTTTAACAGCTGGATGACAGGGAAGAGTGCTATGGAATGTCAAGTTCTGCCCTTGGCATGGTGATTACATTCAAGAGCTTAAAATAGCTGTGGTTCCCCCTCACAAGACTTGCACAAGATCAGTGTAGCCAAAATTCTCACATAGATGGGGGAAGGGCTCTCCAGGCTCCACCTTTACTGAGGAGCAAGCTATTGGCAATGGATAGCTGCTGTGGGAGGGAGAATAAGTCTTTTTTAAAATACATAGCCACTGGTAGATTTTATCATGCTCCAGTAGATGGCCCCCTACCCACGCACATAATAGCAGGAAAAATTGGACTTAGGTTATTTGAGAAAGAGGAGAGAGAGAGAGAGAGAGAGAGAGAGAGAGAGAGAGAGAGAGAGAGAGAGAGAATTGGGAGGGGACCACATTGGGGAGGACTTGAAGGGAGTTGGAAGGAAAATTTGGGGGTGTGTGTAGATATGATCATGGTTCATTGTATATATGTATGATGTTCTCAGTAATAAAAATGAATATTTAAAAAGGAACTGGAGAAATGGATCAGAAGTTAAAAGCACTTGCTACTCTTCTAGAGGACCTCAGTCCAGTTTCCCAGCACATGTACCGAACAGTTCACAGCTGCCTGGAACTCCAGCTTCAGGGATCATGCACTCTCTTCTGGATTCCTCAGGTACCTGCACACACATGGCATACACGAAAGCACGTATAATTAGAAGTAAATATGTAAATAAAGGAAGACATGGGGAAATAAATAAAACAAATCTTCACCTCTCAGTGGTACACACCAGCATATTTTATAAGCCAATTTTTTAGATATTTTCTTTATTTACATTCCAAATGTTATCCCCTTTCCTAGTTTCCCCTCTGAAAACCCCCATACCATCCCCCTCCCCCTGCTCACCAACCCACCCACTCCCACCTCACTGCCTTAGCATTCCCCCACGCTGGAGCATTTAGCCTTCTCAAGACCAAGGACCTCTCCTCTCATTGATGTCCAACAAGGCCATCCTCTGCTACATATGTGGCTGGAGCCATTGGTCCCTCCGTGTGTACTCTTTGGTTCCTAGTTTAGCCCCTGAGAGCTCTGGGGGTACTGGTTGGTTCATATTGTTGCTTCCTCCTATGGGGCTGCAAGCTCCCTCAGCTCCTTCAGTCCTTTCTCTAACTCCTCCATTGGGGACCTTGTGCTGAGTACAATGGTTGGCTGAAAGCATCCATGTTTTGAGCCCATTTTACATGATCTCCATGGGTTCCCCATAGTTCTGTTTATATTGTCTTCATTCAGGTAAACAAGCTAAAGGAGGAGCCCACATACAGAAAATGTATTCTTTTAGTAAAGGTAAAATAGCCATACCAGAGTAATATGGTGCTGTTTAAAATTTTCTGCTCAGGTGTATTATAGTCCATTGGCAAAATCCAAGTCAAATAATCAAGCTTTCTGTAAATGGAAGGAACATGTACTTCTTCCAAGGAAAGATATGGCCTATTTGAGAATCTATACAAATTCTGAATACAAAAAAATTAGCTGACCATCTAAGAATTTAGTACTTATTGTGAGATGGAAGGATTTTGATCTGAGGAGTGGAAAGGATTGGAGTAGTTTTGAATGAATTGTATGGACTCTTGTACTGAAAAGCTAAGTGACCAAGAGAAACATATCCACTAATTTCAAGATAGCATTTCTTCCCTAATGCTTTAATTAAAAGGTATAATTTTCAAGGAAATTTTAACTAAAATAGTTAGAGCCGGGAAGCCTGTTAATTTTTAATAATACCTGAGAAAATGATCTTTTGTGTACAAAGATATTAAAGAAATTAACACATAGTGATTAAGATTATGTGGTCTAGAACTACAGTGCCTGGTACAAAAATCATGGTCACCTTGATTATCAGATATAAGGCATTAAATAAAGTATTTTACACTTTGTATTTTGCATGTCAGGAGCCTTGTTTGCAAAATAGGCATAGTGATTTTATCTGGCCTATAATTATGTAATAATTAAATGTAACATGTAAAATACAACAGGACCTGATATGGTTAGCAATATGTAGATGATGCTGCAGGTTGGCTTTTTCAGGAATAGAATTGAGAAGTGGAAATTTCCATGAAACTTTCACTGGAGTTTGTTGAGGTTCAGTACCTCTGAGAAAGCAAAGGAAGTAGAAACTTGCAGACATAGAGTGATAGTTACAGCAAATAGATGAGTTGATTTCAAGGCAGGGTTGATTTTACAGACTTGTCCCAAATTAGGAAAATGGGACTGAGTTTTTATAATTCTATAGTACTTCGTCCTTGGATGAATCCTGTCTCTTGATGAAGTGTCTTATACCTGTGGATAAGCCAATTCTTCCCAGGCAAAAGTGCTCTGTGTTAAGTATAAACCCAGTGACTTTCAAAACTGTCAAGTGCTGGAGGAATAAGCACTTCAATCCTGTAGAGTTGAGGCAACTGGGTGGTTTTCCATGTTCCTAGTAGAAATGTGGGGGTTTTTTTTTGGAGTAGCATATATTCATTGTATAATATACTGGGTTTCATTATGACATTCTCCTGCATATATATCATGTACTTGGATCGTTGTTTCCTCACCACACTCTCATGTCTTTTCCCACCATCTTACTGGTCCTGCTACTCTTCCTAAGTAATTCTCCTTCTGCTTTCAAGTCTTACTTCATTTTATATAAATATAGATTATGCATGAAAGAAAGAAAGAAAGAAAGAAAGAAAGAAAGAAAGAAAGAAAGAAAGAAAGAGGGAGAGAGAGGAAGAGAGAGAGAAAGAGAGAAAGAAAATGAGAGAGAGAGAGAGAGAAAGAGAGAAAGAAAGAAAAAGAAAACATGAGATATTTGTTTTTCTGGGCCTGGCTTATTTTGCTTAATATGATGATCTTCAGCTACACCCATTTCCTGAAATAACATATGTTCTTTTACAGTTACATTTTGTGTGTATGCCCATTTCCTTATTGAAGGACGCTTAGACTGACTCTATAACTTGATGACTGTGAACAACACAACAACAAACACGGCAGAGCAGGCATCTCAGTACCATACTAACTTGAAATTCCAAAGAGAAATACCTAGGAATGATATAACTGTATAATAAGGTTATTTAAATTTTATTTTCTTGGGGACTATCCATACTGATTTCAGAGACAGGATTCATCCAAGGACGAAGTACTATAGAATTATAAAAACTCAGTCCCATTTTCCTAATTTGGGACAAGTCTGTAAAATCAACCCTGCCTTGAAATCAACTCATCTATTTGCTGTAACTATCACTCTATGTCTGCAAGTTTCTACTGCCTTTGCTTTCTCATAAGTACTGAACCTCAACAACATTGATTTACATTTAGAAGTGGGGTATACAGAGTGTTTTCCCCTGCATCCTCATCAGCATTTGTTATTTATTTTGATTATAGCCAGTCTGACCTGGGTAAGATGGACCAGAATGAACTTTTGGTCAGCATTTCTCTGATAGTTAAGAATGCTGGAGCCGGGTGTGGTGGCGCACGCCTTTAGTCCCAGCACTCTGGAGGCAAAGGCAGGCAGATTTCTGAGTTCAAGGCCAGCCTGGTCTACAGAGTGAGTTCCAGGACAGCCAGGGTTATACAGAGAAACCCTGTCTCAAAAAACCAGAAAAAAAAAATAAAGAATGCTGGATAATTTTTTGTGTATATGTGTGTTTGTAACTCCAGGCTATCTAATACTTTCTCCTGGCCTCTTCCAGCTCCATGCATGTGTGTGCTTGTGCACATGCATCGTTTGCGCGCACGCGCTCACACACACACACACACATGCACATGCACACAAATGCAATTAAATAAGTCTTATGGGATTGATAACTGTCAATTTTGTTGATTAAGCAGGTCGTAGCAGAGTAATCATTTTAAATATCAATATGATTTTTTGCTAAGTGAACTAACTTTGTTCTATCTCTTTCCAGATTAGAATATTTCAATAAGCAGTGACAGAAATTTGATAAGTAAATGGCAGTCATTGAATTTGGGCGAAAATATGTGATAGGATGAAATACTTAGGTCCCAGATAACCACACAAAATGCAAAGACTATGAGGTAACTCCAACAGAAATTCCTGTCATTAAATGACAAAAGGTAGAAAATTGGGACATAACAAGGAGTTTTTAGGGCAGTTACTTAAACTGAAGATCCAATAGTGTTTGTACTTCCTCCCTTCTTGACAGTAGTAGTATTGACATTCAGTATTTAACTGACGTTATCTTCTAATGAGTTCAGATTAAACGACGACTTTTCCAGGTAGAGCCAGCATATCACTTCTAGCAAAATCCAAGCTCTCTAAAAGAGTACATGTAATTGTCGCTTCATTTTTATCTCTTACAATTTATTTCTAAACTCTGGGCAAGCAGAGTTTCGTCCACCACTCAACTTCAGTTGTGCTTCACAATGTAGGTAATAACAGATAAATTGATAAATCCACTGATCACTTATCAAGCACTCATCATTTTAGTGACCTTTGACATAGTTTTTTTACTTCTCTAAACATATTACACACATTTAAATCATAGTCTTCTGATCCACTAACAACAGTTTTTTTCTTCCTTGAACCTGTTTTCTTTCTTTTACTGTGCCTAGATCCCCCTTAGTTATCCTCATTCATCTATTACTTCCTAGATTTAAAAGTTATTTACGATACTGGAGAGTCCAAATTTTATTTCTAATCTTAGAGCTTTGGTCCCCACCATGAAGCCCTCTCTTATCCAACTAGTTTATCAAAATTTGCACTTGTATGCATAAAATACATTACATTCTAAAATATGCAAATTTGAGCTCTTGAAATTAATTCTCATTTCTGTTCTTTCTGTTGTCTTATCTTTTTTTAAAGATTTATTTTATTTATTATATGTAAGTACACTGTAGCTGTCTTCAAACACTCCAGAAGAGGGTGCCAGATCTCGTTACAGATGGTTGTGAGCCACCATGTGGTTGCTGGGATTTGAACTCGGGACCTTTAGAAGAGCAGTCAGTGGTCTTAACCACTGAGCCATCTCTCCAGCCCTCCTGTTGTCTTATCTTAACGACTGGTAGAAAAAAAAAAAGATGGTCGGTTAATTAATTGCCTTATTATCCTTTCAAGGATATTAGGAAATCCAGCTTGATAACAAATTCTGATAGTCTACCATGAAAATAAATCTAGAATCTGAAAATCACTTCAGAATCACTACTGTGTGTAGCCTTGTTGAAGGAAGTGTGTTACTGTGGAGGTAGGCATTAAGACCCTCCTCTTAGCTGCCTGGAAGACAGTCTTCTCCTGGTTCCCTTCCGAACAAGGTGCAGAACTCTTAGCTGATTCTCCAGCACCATGTGTCTGTCTCATGTCATCTTCCCAGGTGAATCTCTCCTGCATTCCTGTCTCTATCCCAGAATATTTTCTGCCTCCCAGATGTCCCACCTTCTAACCTACACTTTTCTTTTTTTTTCTCTTTATTAGATATTTTCTTCATTTACATTTCAAGTGTTATCCAGAAAGTTCCCCATACCCTCCCCCATCCCTGCCCTGCTCCCCTACCCACCCCCTCCCACATAATGGCCCTGGCGTTTCCCTGTACTGGGGCATAAAAAGTCTGCATGACCAAGGGGCCTCTCCTCCCAATGATGGCCAACTAGGCCATCTTCTTCCATATATGCAGCTAGAGACATGAGCACAGGGGGAACTAGTTAGTTCATGTTATTCTTCCACCTATAGGGTTGAAGACCCCTTCTAACCTACACTTTTCTATAGGACATAGATTTTTTAATTGACAGGTGATGCATCCATACAATACATAAAATATTCTCTCTACAGTTCTCCTTTTTAGTCCAAAAAAGAGCTCTTTTTCTTCCAAATATGAATTGAATACAATTATAACAATTATGAAACTATAAGTTATGATATACATTAACATTGTCCAGTCCATAGTATTTGACAATTAAGGGAAATTTTCTTTTATCTATTCTACCTTGGATTATTAACCTAAAACCATCTTTTTTTTTCTTGTCTTTCTTCAAAGTACCTCTTTTTTATTTTGTTTTTCAATTTTTATTAGATATTTTCTTCATTTACATTTCAAATGTTATCCCGAAAATTCCCTATACCCTCCCCCATCCCCCACCCTGATCCCCTACCCACCCACTCCCACATCTTGGCCCTGGCGTTCCCCTGTACTGGGGCATATAAAGTTTGCATGACCAAGGGGCCTTTCTTCCCAATGATGGCCCACTAGGCCATCTTCTGGTACATATGCAGCTAGAGACATGAGCTCTGGGGGTAGTACCTCTTTTTTAAATTGGATGTTTTCTTTATTTAAAAACATCTTCTTAGACCTAGAACATTATCTTAAATCCTAAACATTTTAAGCTTATAGTAAGACTATGACTATCAACAAACAGAAAACAAACAAACAAAACAAACTATGACTATCTAGTCTTCAACCTCATCAGAGACCTGAGAAGGAATAAATATTACCTGAGGTTTTAGGAAGTTCAGGGTTGCAGTTTTCAAGAATTATAGAAATGACAGAGACAGCTGACTGCTAGGAGAATCCCCAATATTCTCTAAAATATTGGGGCATCATCTTCAGCCTTCTGACCCAGAATATCTTTCAAAAATTATGAATGACTTGTTTAGCCTCTCTTGGCAGAATTCAGCAGTTGACTTCCCTGTGTCCATTTGCCCTTTATGGACAACATTCTGTCTGCAGATGAAGTTAGGGCATTTTCTTTGCTCATTGGCTAGCTTGCCACAAATGAAGCCATCTCCAAATGGATGTCTTTAAATGCTCATCTTCTTCCAAATTAAATGAGGTGCTGCCAGGAGCTGACTTGTCTCAAAGTTAAAAAAGATTTTAAATTAATAAAAACATGTTTAAATGCCAGATTCTGTGAGTCTCTTATCTAAGCAAGCTTACATTGCTGTGTCTAGCTATTTATTATCTGTTCAACCCAGGATGTATATTTCTGTGATAATAAGACGATGAGTTTGATTGATTGACTATTAACTTGCATTAGTTAATTATCCTCAACAGTTTGTAACAGTAGCTATTAAAAGCACTAGGACTAAACCTTATTATTTTTAAATGAGTTGTTTAGGCACAATGCCTATCTAAGAATTGAAAAATAATATTATAGTATGCTGCAACAAAATTAACCTTAATTTTTTTATCAATATACAAAGGTGTATATCAGTGAAAACCTTAAACCTGTTTCAATGTATGATTATTCATATCCATGTAAACCAAAATAAACTTTTTTGAGAATAATATTAGCTCTAAGTTGAAGAGTAGATTCAATAATCTAACCTTTTATTCTATTATTTCTATATAATTCTATATTCCCCTTTTTTCTTCTCAACCCTCTTCCCTTTATCAAAGAAAGAAAAAAGGATAAAGAAAAGGAAAGGAAAGATAGAAATTCCTGAGTCTAAGTTCCCTCTTTCATTTCCTCCCTGACCAAGGCCATAATTATTCATAATCATCCCTAAAAAGACAAAATATCTATAACTCATAAGATGACCAAAACCATCCACCTCAACTTTAGGGACTGGGACTACTGTCTTCTTATAATTGTTCCTACTGTATGTTGTTTAATATTATAAGAGAAATAGCCTTTTTATTTAGTCAAAAAAGGGGTTAATGGTGAGGTTTGTTCTGTTGCTATGTATTGTAATGCTCAATTCTGTACCTGAAGATCTAGGCCTACAAGTGACTTTATGTTTACCAGCTTTTGTCGTGGAAAACTTGTTTTTTAAATTTAAAACTATAGGTTTAATAAAATGGCTACAGCCAATTACTGGGTGGACTAGAGGTCGGCAGGTTTTGAGTTACCTGGATGGGAGTTACAGAAATGAAGAGAGAGGGGAAGGATGCTGGAGTGAGGAGGAAGCCGGTACGAGAGGAGATGAACCATGAGCACATGGCCAGGAAAAACAGCGAATGTTTGGAGAAGTAGCTAGGTCAAAAGTTATAAAAGTAGCTTAGGCATTACCCCCAAGTCATTGTCAAAGCCAAATAAAATAACCATAGTCTGAGTCCCATTGATTTGTAAGTTAGATGGGAATAAGTTGAAATTGGTTCAACAATGCCCAACATGGTCACTAGCAGCAGGGAAGACCACAGTCATCAACATGGCCTCGGGTGCCAAAAACAGACCAGGGACATCCACATGGCCTCTGCCAGTAAAAGGGACCATAAACACCAACATGGCCTCTGGCAACAGCACATACAATAAAGGTCTTTTGAGGAGTCCCAATTCAGAAAATGAACCTTTCTCCAGGCTGCTATACACCACTCTGCTAGCCCTATTCACCAACAACATGCTTCCCTGTCCACCAGAGTCCCACTTCTGCATCTTTCACTGCTCTCTTTAGTTCCAGCTCTTTCTGCTGCATGCATGCTGCTCTGTTCTGCCATTATTCCCACCTCTCCATCACAAATTTGTTCATTGAAGTGGCATTGCAAACTGCAGTGTGTCACACATTATAGATTTTTTCCCAAATAGATTTGCATGAAAATACTTATTGTCAAAAAGGCATTGGTCTACTTCAAGGTTTCTGATTTCTCAAACACCATAACTACTGAACTGTCACTGAGACTCTCCTTGGATATCCTGTTGTTTGTTCAGGGTCAGAATGATTTTATAGCTAGGCAGGGTGTCCAGAGAAGGATCAGAGAGAATGCTCTCTCAGGCCATTGCACACCTCTCTGCCATCAATGTTGGCTGCCCCACTGGGTTTGGCTGTTGTACCTGCAGCCAGCATCATGGTCCCCATGCTCTCCTCCCTTGCAGCAGGGTGAGCAGCTCCATTCTGTGACCCTGCTGGCTGACTCTGAGAACCTGTCCTACTCAGCAACGTAGTGCTCCCTTGTTCTGAAGGTCAAGCTCCCATACCACTCCCATACCAGAGACACTGAGTCTCTAGTTTCTTTGCCACTCTTGCATGGCTCTCTCTACTCCACCATCATTTCTTCCAGTTTCATGAAACCACTTTTTAATAGCATCTTCCCATAAAACCTGCGTTTAAAAAAAAGTCGTTCCAGAGGTCCTGTGGACCCTGCAGACTCCTCTTTCACTGCAGTGTCTCCCCTGAGAGCTTCCATGAGTCTCCCAAGCCCCTCTGGGCTGTTCCATTGACTCTTGAGAGCCTGTGGCAACTGCCATCTTCTGCTTCCTCAGCCTATACATTCTCTTCAGTGATATTTAGAATAATTCCAAGTTTTGCTTATCATAAATAAAGCCACGATAAACAGTTTTGTCATCTTTTATTGTGGGTATGTTTCTAAGTAAAGCGACAGAAGTAGAATTGCTAGGACACACAGTAGGTATATGTTGAGCATTCATGTGAAGTTAACTGTTTTTTTTTTCCAAAATATTTATGTAGTTTTGATTCCCACCAGCAACACATGACACTTCAAGTTGCTTTGCATAAATACCAAATGATTGGCCTTATCAGTTTTTTTTAAAGTACTCACTGTAGTGTGTAGAACCTAGTATTTCATTGTGATTTTATTTTTCTAACAGTTATATTGAGGACATTTTTCTGTGCTTATTGGCTATTGATTTCTTCATTACATATATCCATGAAATATAATGTGAAGTTTTCATATACATGTACATTATGGAGTAAATAAAGCCAATTTATGTATCTATCACCTCATATACCACTTTGTTTGTTTGTTTTTGAGACAGGGTTTCTCTGTATAGCCCTGGCTGTCCTGGAACTCACTTTGTAGACCAGGCTGGCCTCGAACTCAGAAATCCGCCTGCCTCTGCCTCCCAAGTGCTGGGATTAAAGGCGTGCGCCACCACGCCTGGCTCATATACCACTTTTTTTTTTTTTAAAGATTTATTTTATTTATTATATGTAAGTACACTGTAGCTGTCTTCAGGCATTCCAGAAGAGGGCGCTAGATCTCATTAAGGATGGTTGTGAGCCACCATGTGGTTGCTGGGATTTGAACTTATCACCTTCGGAAGAGCAGTCGGATGCTCTTACCCGCTGAGCCATCTCACCAGCCCCCATATACCACTTTTTTAATGAGACTATTTAAAATATTCTGAGAAAAATATTAGGAATGGGCAAATAGATACTACATTATTATTAGTTATAGTCACCATGCAGTAAAATATATCTTTAGAACTTACTCTGTCTAACTCAAACTTGGTAGTCTGTCAGCATCTTCCCATTACCCATTATCCCCCAGTCCCTGGCAACCACTGTTATACTTTCTACTTCTATGTATCTAATTTCTTTGGATTCAATATGAGAATGAGATCGTGTGATACTTTCTTTTCTGCGTGTGGCTCATTTCTATTACCATAATGTCCACTCAATTTGTCAATATTATTACTATCCGAATAACATTCTATTGTGTATATATATTACATTTTGTTTATTCATTGGTGAACACTTAAGTGGGTTCCACATCTTGGGTATTAATGAACAATTGTTCAGTCTTTAGTGGTCTCATACAAATTTTAGGATTGTTTATTCTATTTTTGTAATGAATCATATTGTGATTTTTATAGAGACTGCCTCAAATCTTTAGATAACTCTGGGTAGTGTGGATACTTAAAATAATATTTACTTTTATTTTTGCATGTATGTGTATTTTGCCTGTATATATGTCTGTGCACCCTATGTGTGCCTGGTACCCACAGAGTCCAGAAGAAGGTGTTGATCTCTTGGAACTGGATTTACAGATGGTTATGACCCATCATATTGTGCTGGAAACTACCAAGATCAATATACAGATTTAGTACCATATTTATCAAAATTCCAATGTCATGTTTCACTGATTTAGGAAAAAACAATCCATATGGGACCACAAAAGGCCACAAGTAAGGCCAAAGCAAATTTCAAGGAGTAGAAACATGCCTGGAGGTTTTTTTTTTTTTTTTTTAATCTTTTTTTTCTTTTGTTCCGGTCAACCCTGCTCTCTCCGTCCGGTCCCGCTCTCTCCTGTCGGTCTCTCCGATCCAAGGATTCGTTTATTATTATTATTCATAAGTACACTATAGCTGACTTCAGACGCACCAGAGGAGGGCGTCAGATCTCATTACAGGTGGTTGTAAGCCACCATGTGGTTGCTGAGATTTGAACTCAACACCTTCGGAGAGCAGTCGGGTGCTCTTACCTGCTGAGCCATCTCACCAGCCCACGTCTGAAGGTATTAAAACACCCAGTTTCTGCAGCTGCCAGGGATCCATCCCACAATCAGTCACCAAACATAGACACTATAGCATATGCCAGCAAGATGGTGCTGAAAGGGCCCGGATATAGAGGTCTCAGGGGAAAATATACCAATGCCTGGCAAACATGGAGGTGGAAGCTCACGGTCAGCTACTAGATGGAACACAGGGTTCCCAAGGAAGAAGGAGC
>LR753327.1:311498-359470 GCA_902729485.2 Mus minutoides | reverse complement strand
CAAAAAAAAAAAAAACAAAAAACCACCCAGTTTCAAATTGCACTACACAAATGTTGAATTTTGTCAAATGCTATTTATGCACCTATTGATGTGATCATATGATGTTTATCCTTTTTGATTCATGTGTATTGCATTATTAATCTCAGGAATGCATTCCAGCGGGTAAATTAAACTTAAGTCTCGTGAATGACTCTTTTAATGTGATGTTGATTGCAATTAGTTAAATACTTTTAAAAATTGGGCTCCTCAGCTTTAGAAACAAGGGTATTTCGAACTTTGTAACATGTTTTGTGAAACTGTTCCCTAATACCTGAGGGTGGGGGAGACTGGCAAGGATTAGTGTTAGCTCTTCTTTCCAGGTTTGATAGAGTACACCTGTGAGGCAATCTGATGCTGGGCTTCTCTTTGCTAGACTCCACCCCTCTACTTTCTTCTAGTTTGCTCAGATTTTATATTTCCCTTTGGTTCAGTCTTGGTAGCTTGTATAAGTGTAGGAATGTATCCGTCTGTTCTACATTATCCAATTTGTTGCTGTGTGGTTGTTATATATTTTTTTGTACATCTGTATTGTCAATTGAAATGTAACATGCACTTCTTTTAGTTATTTGGATATTTTTCCTTTTTTCTTAGTCTACCTAAACATTTATCAGTTACCTTTATCCTTTTTTATTTTTTTATTTACATTTCAAATGTTCTTTCTTTCTCTTTTTTTGTTTTTGTTTTTGTTTTTGTTTTGTTTTGTTTTGTTTTGTTTTTTGGTTTTTCGAGACAGGGTTTCTCTGTATAGCCCTGGCTATCCTGGAACTCACTTTGTAGACCAGGCTGGCCTCAAACTCAGAAATCTGCCTGCCTATGCCTCCCCAGTGCTGGGATTAAAGGCGTGAGCCACCCCTCATAAACTCCCTATCTGCTCCCCTGCCTCCCTGCTTCTATGAGGGTGCTCTCCAACACAACTACCCACTCCTGCCTCAGTGCCCTAGCATTCCCCTACCCTGGGTCATCAAGCCTCCACTGGACCAAAGACTTCCCCTCCCATTGATTCCAGACAAGACCATCCTCTACTACATTTTCAGCTGGAGCCATGGGTCCCTCCATGTGTGCTCTTGGTTGATGGTTTAGTCCCTGGGAGCTCTGGGCTAGGGAGGGGTCTGGTTGGTTGATATTGTTGTTCTTTCCATGGGGTTGCAAACCCCTTTAGCTCCTTCAGTCCTTTCTCTAACTCCTCCATTGGGGTCCCTGCACTCAGTCCGATGTTTGGCTGTGTGCATCTGTGTCTGTATTGGTCGGGCTCTGGCAGAGCCTCTCAGGGGATAGCTATACCAGGCTCCACTTTATTTCTTTAAAAAACAAACAAACAAAAAAAAAAAACAAAAAAAAACCAAGTTTATTTTGTTTGTTTTATACTGATTTTCCAGTCTCTAGTTTATTAACTTTGGCCTGATCCTATTTTATTCTTTATAGTAACTTTGTGCTTATTTTACCCTGTTACAGTTTTAGCCATCAGGTTGGTTGACAGCTTGCTTTTTTGATGGAGGCACTTACTGCTGTAAGTGTTCTTCTTATAATTACTATGATTTCTAAATCCCACGTGATTTCGAATGTTTCTATTTAATTTTCTCAACATACCTTTTTATTTTCTTTAAAAAATTCTTTCTTGTCTCATTGATTGTCTCATACCATATGTGCAAAGTTCTCTAAATTATCAGTGTTGCCAGATTCTGTACCACTGTATTCAGAAAAGATGTTTGATATGTGTTCTATCTTTTGAAGTTTATTAGAATTTTTGTGCCCTTCCTGTAGAGTATTCCACATATGCTTGAAAATAATATTTACTTTGCTGCTATTGGACAGAATGATTGCATATTTGTGTTAAGTACATTTTACTTACATTATACTAAAAGTTCTATGTTTCTTTATAACTACTCTGGATGATATACCCATTGTTGAAAGTAGAGTATTCCCGTACTTGTACTACTTCTTTTTGATTTATTAATATCTACTTTATACATTTAAGTACACCCATACTGGGTGTATACATTTGTAATTTATGCATCCTCCCTCTTTAAGGAATTGTGAGGGAATTGAGAGGCAATACTAAAATTCTCAAAGGGTGAGTGCAGGCTTCTTTTTTTTCCTTCTAAAATACAATTTTTTTCTTGCAATATATCTATCCTAACTATGCTTTCCCTGTCCCCAGCTACTCCTAGGTCCTCCCCACCTCCCCATCTACCCAATTTCATGTCCTTTCTTTCTCTTTCTCTCTTTAGATAAAAAAAAAAGAAAAGAAAAACAAGCAAAGGAACAAATAAGCACAACAACAACAACAAAAAATCCCCCACAGGACACACAATACAGAAACACTAAACAGAGATCATAATATAAAAACAAAAGACCAATAAAACAAATCAAAGAAACAAGGGGGGGGGAGATACTGGGGTGTTGGACAGTTCATTTTGTGGATTCAACTTTGCTGGAGGAGAGGTGAGGAATTCCAAGAATGGATTGAGACTTTCCTGGAAAAGAAGTTACCTTCTTTTCTGTCCTTTTATGGTATTTTTCAGATAAGGGATAAAATTAGATGTATAACAGGGTGGACAATTTTGCACCGCTAATGATATGGAGCTACCGATACAACAACGCAAAGGGCGATTAGCAGTCTTCTCAGTTGGCTACTTTGGTATTGCCTGGTTTGGTGTGGTTTTGTGTCTTTACTGTTTGCTTAGTTACATGATGTCCTATTGTAGAACAGCTGCATGTCCTTAGTGATTAGCGGTCTGCCTCCTGCCCCTTTGTGCCTCTCTAGCTTATTTCTTCCCTTGGAGATTTCCATTCCTTAATCTTGAGAGGTGAATGACTACTAGTTGACACTGTGCTGTTGACTCTACCTATTGAGGGAAAGGAAAGGAGTCTGATCCGTGGCAGTCAGAGGACTTGTAGGTGCCTTTGAAATCTTGCAGGACCATATTTTTTAGCATGAAACTGTTGAAGTCTGAAAGATTTGCATTTTATAATAAAAAAAAATGTAGGGACCAAAGATGAGGAGCAGAGTAATAGTTACCAGGGGCTTAAGAATGATAGGATGATCTAGTTTAGACCCTGGAAGCAAGACAATTTTTACAGCTGTCCAAATGATTGTTTATGCCTGGGCAATATTATGTTAAAATAATGTAGACATTTTGTCCTAGACTAAGAATTATGGTAAACCATAATGCACAGCACAGAAAGAAATGTAGCTTGTGATGAAGCCAAATGAATATATTTATCTTCTTATTTGACTATTGGGTCTTTAAATAGCACAGACACCTTGGTGGAACCTGTATTATAGGACTTCCATCTCAGGATCTGATCTCCACTTTGTAACATTTAAAGATAGATCTTTGTGATTATTGGCTTCGGATAAACCAAACATATATCTCAAGCCTGAGGTAGACAACAGAAAATTTGTTTACATAATTGAAAATACACTGACTATATATTAAAATAACTTAATGGCAGTGTGTTAAGAAGGATTGAATAATACATTATGTTGAGAGCTAATTGGACTGGAAATCTAAACGTTTTATGATTCTTGGTTAAGACACCAGAAGTGTGTCCAGAGACTGTTAGAAATTGTTGGCTTTTCTCCCTGAACACTATATCTAGTGGTGTCCTTTTTCTTTTTCTTTTCTTTTCTTTTTTTCCTTTAAGAAGATCCTTTGACAACTGTTGTACTAAGCACGGAGAACCTTCTTTTTTTTATTATTACTTTTATTTTTTTACAGTCCAGCTGTTACCTCTCTCTTGGTCCACCCTTCCACAGTTCTTCATCCTATCTCTCCCCCTCCTCTTCCTGGGGCCTCAAGTCTCTCCAGGGTTGGGCGCATCTTTTCCAACTGAGTCCAGACCAGGCAGTCCTCTGCTTATGTGTGTTGGGGTCCTTATATCAGCTGGTGTATGCTACCTGGTTGGTGGCTCAGTGTCTGAGAGATCTCGAGGGTCCAGGTTAGTTGAGACTGCTGATCTTCCTATGTGGTTGCCCTTCTCCTCAGCTTCTTCCAGCTTTTCCCTAATTCAACCACAGGGGTCTCCAATTTCTGTTCATTGGCTGGAGCAAGAATCTGCATCTGACTCTTTGAGCTGCTGATAAAGCATCTGCAAGGGCAGCCATGCTAGGCTCCTGTCTGAAAACACACATAGCATTAGTAATAGTGTCAGGCCTTGGAGCCTCCCCTTGAGATGGATCTCAATTTGGGCCTGTCACTGAACCTCCTTTCCCTCTCAGTCTCTTCTCCGTTTTTGTCCCTGCAGTTCTTTTAGACAGGGACAATTCTGGGTCAGAGTTTTTGACTGTGGGATGGCAACCCCACCTCTCCACTTGATGCACTGTCTTTCTCCTGGAGGAGGACTCTACCAGCATTTCATCTAAGATTCCTCCTCCCTTTGAGTCCTGAGAGTCTCTCACCTCCCCGGTCTCTAAATTTATTTGTTTTTTTTTTCTTTTCAAGATAGTCTTGACTCTTGATTCTGTGTATTTCCATTTATCAATTTCCACAAAAAACATTGGAATTTTTATATTTAAAAATTCGTTTGAGTAAAAATAGCACGTTTGGAATGAAGTATTCTATATAGACTTCTACATCAATGAAACTGCTGATAAATAGAATTTTCAGAAATAAATAAAAATAAGTTGTAAAATAGAACAGGGGCTGGAAAGTTTGCTCAGTATTCAAGAACACTTGCTGTTGCAGAGAACCTAGGTCTGGTTCCAAGCACTCACATTGGGTTGCTCACAACTACCTATAACTCAAGTTCTGGTGGAAATGATACCCTCTTCTTGCCTCCTCAGCACCCACAAACATGTAATGTTCATAGAGGTAAGCAGTCAAACATACACATACATAAATGTAAGTTAAAGAGAAAAGATGAAAAGCAATCTTTCAGCTACCTCACTTCCATAAATACCTGTACCACATACAACATTAACAGAGTAGCAATGGAGATTCCTATATTCCATGCACAGATGGTGATAGTTCCCTGGACCCTAGATCATTGCTTCCTCCATGTGCAGGGATCACTTCAGATAATCAGGTGGCAGGAGGAAAGCTTAAGAACATAAGCAACAGAAATCAAGGTTACTTGGCATCACCAGAACCCAATTGTCTCAACATAGCATGTCCTGGATACACCATCACACCAGAAAAGCAAGATTCGGATCTAAAATCACTTCTCATGATGATGATAGAGGACTTTAAGAGGGACATAAATAAATCCCTTAAAGAAATACAGGAGAAAAAAGGTAAACAGCTAGAAGCCCTTAAAACGGAAACACAAAAATTCCTTTAAAGAGAAAGTTATGTATCATAGCACTTTGCTGAAAATATTGATAATTTCTACAGTTTTTCTAGTCAAATTTTGGGAATATTGGATATAAGATAATATAATCTTCAATTGAAAATAATTTGACTTAATATTTTCCCATTTGTTTCCCTTCTCTTGCCTTATTGCTCCAGCTAATGCTTCAATCACATTATGGATGAGCAGTAGGGATAGTGGGCTGTCCTCTCCCATTCCTGATTTTAATGGGGCTTATTAATGATTTTATTCATTTAGGATGATATTGACCATGAGTTTGTCATACATAATTTTTATTATGTTGGACTATGTTTCCTACAGTCCTACATGTTCTAGGGCTTTTATTAAGAATGCAAGTTGAATCTTATCAGACTTTTCTTTCTTTCTTTCTTTCTTTCTTTCTTTCTTTCTTTCTTTCTTTCTTTCTTTCTTTCTTTCTGCTTCCATTGAGATAATCATATGATTCTTGTATTTTTTGTCCATGCATTTGGTTTATTATATTTATTTATTACATATTTTTTAAAAAAATAAGAAATAAAATTTAAAAAACCCAAAACCATTGAAAGGACATATAGTCCCTTACAAAAAATAATAACAACACTAGCTGGTCCTAGGCCCCTGACACATATACAGCAAAGGACTGCCTGGTCTGGCCTCAGTGAGAGAAGACATATCTAAGCCTCAAGGCACCTGAAGTCCCAGGTAGTGGGACGGTCTGGTGGGGTGGGGGTGGGAGGTGGAAACATCTTCTTGGAGACAGGAGGGGGAAGCTATGTGATATGGAACTGTTGGAGGGTGGACAGGGAAGGGAATAACAACTGGACTGTAAAAGAAAATTAAAGAATAATAAATAAATAAATAAATAAATAGGCTGAAGGAATTGAAGGGGTTTGCAAACCCATAGGAAGAAGAGCAGTATCAACCAACCAGACCCTTCCAGAACCCCCAGGTACTAAGCTATCAACAAAGGAGTACACATGGCTCCAGATGCATATGTAGCAGAGGATGATGGCCTGGTCATGCATCAATGGAAGGAGAGGTCCTTGGTCCTATGAAGGCTTGATAGATGCCCCAGTGTAGGGGAATCAAGGTCAGGGAGGTGGGAGTGTGTGGCTGGGTGGAGGAACACCGTCATAGAAGCAGGAGGAGGGAGGATGTGATAGTGTGTTTCTGGGAGGGAGGGAAACTAGGAAAGGTGATAACATTTGAAATGTAAATAAAATATCCAATAAAAAAGAAAATATCTGATAAAACAAACAAACAAAAAACAAACCAAACAAAAGAAAAATTTTTAAAAATTAAAAACAAGAAGCAAAGGCCTACAATAGCGCAACTGAAGTCAGAAAAGCTAATAAACATTTGTTTATCTTCTGTTTATCATATTGTTATTTTTATTAGATATTTTTTTCATTTACATCTCAAATGCTATCCCAAAAGTCTCCTATACCCTCCATCTGTCATGTTCCCCAACCCACCCACTCCTGTGTTCCTGGCCCTGGTATTCCCCTGTACTGGAGCATATAATCTTTGCAAGACCAAGGGCCTCTCCTCCCAGTGATGGCTGACTCGGCCATCTTCTGCTACATATGCAGCTAGAGACAGGAGCTCTAGGGCTGCTGGTTAGTTCATATTGTTGTGCCTCCTATAGGGTTGCAGACCCCTTCAGCTCCTTGGGTACTTTCTCTAGCTCCTCCATTGGGGACCCTGTATTCCATATTGTTATTTTAAAGAGGTAGAAGACAGTCTGGTGTCTACCACCTAAAGAAAGCAAAGCCAGAGAAGCAGGGGGGAAATATAATGCAGGGTTTCATAAATAACTACCTCTAGCAAATGGGAGAACTGAAAAAAATGTACTGTGTTCTATAAGAAAGCAGGATGAGTAAGTCATGAAGAACAAGCCAATAAGCAGCTCTGCTATGAGGCCTCTTTATCAGCTGCTGCCTCCAGGTTACTGCCATGTTTGCTTCTTGTCCTGACTTCCTTCAATGATGAATACTGATATCAAAGTGCAAGCCAAATAAACTCTTTCCTTCCCCCCTCAAAAGATAAAAAAAAAAACAAACCATGCCTTCTACATGATAACCGCCAGTTGTGCCAGCACCATTTGTTGAAAATGCTGTCCTTTCTCCACTGGATAGTTTTAGCTCCCTTGTCAAAGATCAGGTGACCATAGGTATGTGGATTCATTTCTGGGTCTTCGATCCTATTCCATTGATCTACCTGTCTGTTGCTGTACCAGTACCATGCAGTTTTTGTTACGATTGCTCTGTAGTACAGCTTGAGGTCAGGCATGGTGATTCCACCAGAGGTTCTTTTATTGTTGAGAAGAGTTTTTGCTAATCCAGGTTTTTTGTTATTCCAGATGAACTTGCTAATTGTCTTTTCTAGATCCTTGAAGAATTGAGTTGGAATTTCGATGGGGATTGCATTGAATCTGTAGATAGCTTTTGGCAAGATAGCCATTTTTACTATATTGATTCTGCCAATCCATGAGCATGGGAGATCATTCCATCTTCTGAGATCTTCCTCAATTTCTTTCTTCAGAGACTTGAAGTTCTTGTCATACAAATCTTTCACTTCCTTCCTAAGAGTCACACCAAGATATTTTATATTGTTAGTGACTATTGTGAAGGGTGATGTTTCCCTGATCTCTTTCTCAGCCAGTTCATCCTTTGTATAGAGAAAGACCATCGATTTGTTTGAGTTAATTCTATATCCAGCTACTGCACTA
This sequence comes from Mus minutoides, assembly GCA_902729485.2. Taxonomy (NCBI): domain Eukaryota; kingdom Metazoa; phylum Chordata; class Mammalia; order Rodentia; family Muridae; genus Mus; species Mus minutoides. The sequence goes on along the minus strand of LR753327.1, from coordinate 351,408 downwards.
AAGCTGTTTATCAGGTTTAGGAGTTCTCTGGTGGAGTTTTTGGGGTCAGTTATATATACTATCATATCATCTGCAAATAGCGATAATTTGAGTTCTTCCTTTCCAATATATATCCCCTTGACCTCCTTTTGCTGTCGAATCGCTCTGGCTAGGACTTCAAGTACTATATTGAATAGGTAGGGAGAAAGTGGGCAGCCTTGTCTGGTCCCTGATTTTAGTGGGATTGCTTCCAGTTTCTCTCCATTTAGTTTGATGTTGGTCACTGGTTTGCTGTAGATTGCTTTTATCATGTTTAGGTAAGGGCCTTGAATTCCTGATCTTTCCAAGACCTTTATCATGAATGGGTGTTGGATTTTGTCAAATGCTTTCTCAGCATCTAAGGAGATGATCATGTGGTTTTTATCTTTGAGTTTGTTTATATAGTGTATTGCGTTGATGGATTTCCATAAATTAAACCATCCCTGCATTCCTGGGATGAAGCCTACTTGGTCATGATGGATGATCGTTTTGATGTGTTCTTGGATTCGGTTGGCGAGAATTTTGTTGAGTATTTTTGCATCGATATTCATGAGGGAAATTGGTCTGAAGTTCTCTATCTTTGTTGTGTCTTTATGGGGTTTAGGTATCAGAGTAATCGTGGCTTCATAAAATGAATTGAGTAATGTACCTTCAGATTCTATTTTGTTGAATAGTTTGAGAAGAACTGGAACTAGGTCTTCTTTGAAGGTCTGATAGAACTCTGCACTAAACCCATCTGGTCCTGGGCTTTTTTTGGTTGGGAGACTATTAATGACTGCTTCTATTTCTTTAGGATATATAGGGCTGTTTAGGTCATTAATCTGATCCTGGTTTAACTTTGGAACTTNAGAGTTAAACAAAGAATTCTCAACTGAGGAATACCGAATGGCTGAGAAGCACTTGAAAAAATGTTCAACATCCTTAATCATCAGGGAAATGCAAATCAAAACAACCCTGAGATTCCACCTCACACCAGTAAGAATGGCTAAGATCAAAAAATCAGGTGACAGCAGATGCTGGCGTGGATGTGGAGAAAGGGGAACACTCTTCCACTGTTGGTGGGACTGCAAGCTTGTTCAACCACTCTGGAAATCAGTCTGGTGGTTCCTCAGAAAATTGTACATAGTACTACCGGAAGATCCTGCAATATCTCTACTGGGCATATATCCAGAAGAGGTTCCATCTGGTAATAAGGACACATGCTCCACTATGTTCATAGCAGCCTTATTCATAATAGCCAGAAGCTGGAAAGAACCCAGATGTCCCTCAACAGAGGAATGGATACAAAAATTTTGGTACATTTACACAATGGAGTACTACTCAGCTATTAGAAACAATGAATATATGAAATTCCTAGGCAAATGAATGGATCTGGAGGATTTCATCCTGAGTGAGGTAACCCAATAACAAAAGAACTCACATAACATGTACTCACTGATATGTGGATACTAGCCCAGAAGCCTAGACTACCCAAGATACAATTTACTAAACACATGAATCTCAAGTAGAATGAAGTTCAAAATGTGGTCTCTGTGCCCCTTCCTAGAATTAAGAACAAAGCACACATTGAAGGAGTTACAGAGATCATGTGTGAAGCTGAATCAAAAGGATGGACCAACCAGTGACTGTGGCTCCCAGGGATCCTTCCCATATTCAGCCACCAAAAATAATCACTATTGCATATGCCAGCAAGATAATGCTGAAAGGGCCCTGATATAGCTGTCTCGTGGGAGGCTATACCAGTGCCTGGCAAACATGGAAGTGGATGCTCACAGTCAGCTATTAGTTGGAACACAGGACTCCCAAGGAAGGAGCTAGAGAAAGTACCCAAGGAGTTGAAGGGGTCTTCAACCCTATAGGTGGAAGAATAACATAAACTAACTAGTTCCCCCTGTGCTCATGTCTCTAGCTGCATATATGGAAGAAGATGGCCTAGTTGGCCATCATTGGGAGGAGATGCCCCTTGGTCATACAGACTTTATATGCCCCAGTACAGGGGAATGCCAGGGCCATTATGTGGGAGGGGTGGGTAGGGGAGCAAGGCGGGGATGGGGGAGGGTATGGGGAAATTTCTGGATAACACTTGAAATGTAAATGAAGAACATATCTAATAAAGAGAAAAAATAAATAAAAAAAGCCTTGCCAATGAGAGAGAACAGAATATCTAACAAAGATTTCCTTATCAATATGGTATTGCAGAAAATGTTGGACATATGGTTATTTTAATAAATGATACTTAGACATCAAATATTAGTATGACAAAAAGATGTTTAATCTTTACCAATCACAGGAAATCAAGCTGTTATTGATTTGAGTGGGAGAGATAAAATATTTTCTTTAGTTTTTGAAAATTCTCATTTAATGTTTATCATCTTTAATCATAGTATTTTAAATATATTTATTTATATGTACCTATTAATTTTATGAGCTTTTTGTCATTAGCATGTGATTTAATGGTTTCTATTGTATACATTTCCTACATGTTTTATTTTTATTGGTCTTCTTCTTCTTCCCCTCCCAATCACATCGTAATCCTTCTATTTTTCATCTCTCTGTCCAACAGTGCCCCTTCTTCTTGCATGACACATGTAGTTTTCCATTTTTAAATCTTCTCCTCTTATGGTGCTCTTTCTAGTTCCATAACCTATAGTCATAAGCACTAGTGCATATTCACATATACTCAACGTCTAGAACCAGCATCCGAAAGAAAGCAGTCAGGGCTTGTTTTTCACAGTCTGGTTCATTTCACTTAATATAATGATTTACAGTTTCATCACATTTCCTGAAAATGTTATAATTTCATTTCTCTCGTGAGCTGAGTTGTGTATATTCTGTTGTGTATATTATCCATTTGTGTGTTGATAGATAGCTTGTCTCTGTTTCTTAGCTATTATGAATAGTGAAAAACATGAATGTGCGGGTATATCTGTGATAGGACTTGGTGTCCTTTGGTTACATGCCCAGGGGTGATTATAGCAGTCATATGGTAGTTATATTTTTGGTTTTATGAAATTCCTCCATACTTATTTTCATAGTGACTGCATCAGTTTACATTCCTACCAGCAATGTATATAAGGACTGTTTCATCTTTGTCTGCATGGTTTTCGTCACTTGTTTTCTTTTTCAAAAAATATTTATTTTATTTTTAATTACATGTATGTGAGTGTGTCTGTATGTGAGTAGGTTCACACTAGTGTTGGTGACCTTTTCAGCCAGAGGTGTGGATCCTCCTGGAGCTGAATGTGAAGGATATTATGAACCATCTGATGTGGGCACTAGAAATGAAACCTAGATCCTCTGTAAGAGCAATGAGTGCTCTCTTATCTGAAGGCAAAAGATTTCATTACAGATGGTTGTGAGTCACCATGTGGTTGCTGGAAACTGAACTCAGGGCCCCTGGAAGAGCAGCGATCTCAATCACTGAGCCATCTCTCCAAACCTGTTTTTATTTTCTTTCTTTTCTTTCTTTTTCCTTATTTTGGTTAGCTCTTTACATATTCTAGATATCAACCCATTTTTTGATATATAGTTGGCAAAACTTTTATCCTGGTCTGCAGGCTGTCTCTTCATTCTGGTGATAGTTTCCTTTACTGTGCAAAAGCTTTTTCATTTCATGTAATCTCATTTGTTAATTCTTGAATCTTCTATTCTACTGAAATCACTTTTTAAATATTTTTGCCTATGAACATATCTAAAAGTATTTTGCACTTTCCATTAGCAGTTTCTATGTATTGGGTCTTATTTTAAGGTTTTTGATTCATTTTGAAAGATTTATTGTATGTGTGCGGATATTTTGCATGCATGTATGTATGTGCACCACATGGATGCAATGCCTGTGGCAGTCAAAAGGAGGCAATGAATTCCCTAGAGCTGGACTTATGAATGGCTACGAGTCACCACGTTAGTTATGGGAACTGAGCACAGGTCTTCTGTAAGAGCAACACTGAAACATCTCCCCAGCCCCTTCTTGATTGATCTCCAACAGATTTTTTTCCTGCTGGGGTGAGAGATATCCAGTCATCTGGATACCCGGTTATCTCAGAATCATTTGTTAAAGTGAAATATATATATATATATATATATATATATATATATATATATATATATATATATATATATATATATATATATATATATATATATATATATATATAAAATGTCTGGTTTTGTTTTTATTTTTTGTCAAAGATTAAACAGCTGTAGCTGTGTTGGCTTATACCTGAGTCCTCCTCAATTCATCTATTGGTCTATGTATCTGTTTTTGTATTTGTATGATGCTGTCTTTGTTATACAGTTCTATAGTATAATTTAAAGTCAGGTATTATGGTACCTCCAGAATTACCCTTTCTGTTTATGATTATTCTGGATAATCAGTCTTTTTTGACTCAGTATGAGTTTTAGGATTTTTATGTCTTCTGTAAAGGTTATAATTCAAATTTTGAAGGGGATTTTACTGAACTTGTAGATTACTATTGGCAAAATAACCATTTTCTCATCAATTCTGCCATGGAGAATCTTTGTAAATTCTTCAAGGCACTCGAGTGGCCAGGCCCCTTCCCTGAGGACCTACAACTGCCAGCTTTCACCCATAGTACACTATGCCATAATGGCTGGGCCCAGACCCTGCCCTGCAGAATAAAAACCCAAGCTTTATACTGGAAAACCCACCTGTAACTGTAACTTTTATTCTCCAGAAGTAATTGTTATCTCCAAAGCTTATTGCCTCTGTCTGCTAACCTATGTCTAGTCCTGAAAGCTTCTAGCCTCTGTACAATCTAATCTAAGCTTAGAATGCTTTCAGCCTCTAAGACTGCTGAACAAGCTCACCCTTTCTAGTTCTTTCTGAACTCTTGCTGGATGGTCAACTTAGCTGTTCTGGCTCAAACTCCTCTGCAGGATGTCTGATTCTATCTCTCAGCCTCTAACTGAATTGCTCTGCTTGGCCTCAAACTAAGTCTAGCATCTATTTTAATCTTCTAGCTCTTTCTCATTCTCCAGTTTGTTCTTTACATGTGTTCTTTACATGTTTGTTCTTTACACATGTTCTTTTCATGTTCTTTACATGTGTCTAGCTTGTTCTCTCTTTGTGACCTGTATCTCTATAACTGGCTTGGTAAAACTGCCCCCACCTGCACTGCCCATCAAGTAGCTGATCTGAGGGTCAGAGGATGAGCTTCAAGTCCTGACCCTCCAGCATCCATTTCTGGAATGGCTAGGACTACAAGCCAGTGTGCCTCCATCACCTCATTTTAGATGATGCTGGAGAATGAACACAGGACCTTGGGTATGTAAGGCTGGCTACATACTGAGCTATATCTCCAGCACAGAACATACTCTTTTAAAAAATAATATGATTAATAGAGCAACCATGTGAACTCCAACTAGAAAAGCCATGAGAGTGTGACTTCCCAGGGTCTTAGATACCTAACTTCGATTGCACTGTGTATACAATGGTTAGGTCTTCCTTACTGTTTTTTTTTTTTTTTGTTTGTTTGTTTTTTTGTTTTTTTTTTTGGTCTTGCTTTGAGCTAGTTGCTTCTTCATATTCTTTTTTTTCTCTTTTGTTTTAAAATGGTACTTACTATCTATGTAAAGAATAATAACCCAGGGCTGGAGAGATGGCTCAGCAGTTATAATCACTTGCTGCTCTTCCAGAGAACCTAAGTTCAATTCCCAGAACCCACAACTGCCAGTAACTCTAGCTCCAGATCAGTGCTCTTTTCTGGCCTTCATGGGTACCCATGCACATGTGGCATACATTCTCTCACGGACAAAGACACTCCCCCGACATTTGCAAATCTTGAAAATTAATAACTCATTATAAGTTTTAACAACATGTATTATATGTAAATAACTGAAATAACTGTCACTTCCAGAACAGAAACCAATGAGATGAATCACACTTGCATTTTTATAATCTGTTTATTGACAGATCCTAATATTTGATTCTGTATTCATTTTATTGTGATCAGTTCCTTAGGTTGAAATCTCAGATGAAAATCTGATCTGCATATAGGTAGCTGAAAAGGAGAGGAGAATGAGAATGTTAATATTTTTAAAAAGATAATTATCAATATTTTTATTGAACCCTGTAGCCTACTGAAATGTAATTAAGTTGCTAAGAGCACTTCTTTTTATGAGGATTAATTCTGGTATCACAGCAAGAGTTAGCTTTCTCAAGGATGGGTTCCTTTATAATATTCAGTCTGACCTCTGAATCTCTGGCTTTCTGTCTTTTCACAATGTCATACCACTTCACATGTTATACCACTACCATCATGCTGTCCATCCCTTTCTGAGACATCAAAACAGGTCCTTGGCAGAAGCTGAACAAATGAGAATAACTGATCTTGGACACTCATTTTGCACAAACTATGAGGTGAATAAGTTCACTCTATTTATAAAGTACTCACCCTCAGGCATTTGTTTATAGCAACAGAAAATTGACTAATACATTATAATATATGTGTATATATGGGTGCCTTCAGGTGCCAGATTCAGGGTATCAGAACTCCTAGAGCTGGAGTTATAAGAGGAAAAAGAGATGGAGAAAAAAGATTATTAAAAGAAACAATGGTTAAAATATCCCCAAATTTAGGGCTAGAAATATATACTCACCATGAAGACTAAAGATTCTCAATATTTGACAGAAAGATTATTGTACTGTATCAGAATTGAATTATCAAAGTCAAAGTCAAAGAGTTAAAAAAAAAAACAAAAATAAAGCCATTTGTCACATGAAAGGAATCCCTTCACAAAAGTATAGGTGGATTTATCAGGAAAAAGAAAACTTTGTAGACCAAAATACAATGTGATGACATATCAAAATGAAATAGATCTGAGATCATAAAAGGGCAAGGCAGCAAAGAATGCCAATTCATCAAGAAGTCAATTAAAAAGATACAACTATAAGTATTTAATAATTATAAATATATATCGTGAGGAATATATAATATGTAAATATAATATATGATATAAAACAGTGTTTATGTATTATAAATAGAATTGTGCATTTTATACATATATGTAGAAACTTTGATGAAAAATACTTTTTTAAGATTAAAAAAAATGTGTCTGTGTGTGGGGATGGGGTGGGTGGGTCTATGGATGTGCAGTCACATGTACATGTTCATGTGTGAGTTTCAGCTGTAAGAAGATGGTGTTGGATCCCCTGGAGCTGGAGTTACAGTGGTTATGAGCCACTGAATGTGAATGCTGAGACCCAAACCTGGGTTCTTTGCAAAAGCAGCAAGAGTTCTGAACTGCTGAATCTTTCTCTAGCCCCTCAAACCAGTTTCTATTTATTCTTTGAAAATGTCACATGATATATTTTGATCATATTCTTTTCCCTCCTCCGATCCTCCCAGACTCCCCCCACACTCACACACACATTAAGCCACATCCATTTCACCCTGATAAGGTAAATCTTACATGGGAGACAAAGACAATTAATTAGCCCCTGCTCCAGCCATCTTTTGTAGTAAGCATAGAGTCCAATATGTGTTGGCTGACTACTCCTGAGCATGGAGCTTGCCCTGGAAAAAATGAAAAGCAGCCTGGTAAAAGTGGAGTTATGCATCATATGAAAATTTTCACAATTCAGATTCAGCTGATTACAAATTAGTCTTTCATAAGGTGATTTTGTGGATATTTAAAATTGTTTGTAGAAAGTTCTTATGGAAATTTCAGGAGCTGAGGATAGGTGAATTAAAAAGATAGAAACTGGATGATTTACACAAATCATTATCACCACCATATTATAAGGTGTCATAATAAAAATGGCATGTTTATATGCACAAATATAAAGCAAGTGACCAAGCAAACAGAATGGAACTCAGAAGTAATCTTCATATATATGACCAGTTGGTCTTTCAGCAACATTGAGTAATGAAGAAAAAAATATATATCTTGTTAGCAGCTGGCACTACTTTATTTGTCTATCCTTAAGAAAAATATAGTCATATTAACCTTGTCTCATTTTCTTTTATATTTATTTATTTATATTTCAGTTTCATATAAGTATATTTTGTATGTTAAACATACTTTTCCCACACTCTGTTCCTCTCCTCTTCTAAGTTCTTCCTCTTCCTGTTGATCTTTTTGCTTCTTAGACAGTTTCATTTTACTTTCATGTCATAATTTTATATATTTATGTAAAACTGAGGAACAACAATGAGAAAATATACAATTTTTGTCTTTCTGAGACTGTTTTAATTCACTTGAATACAATTATTTTAATTGAATTTGTGGGAACTAACAAGAAGGGAGAGGGAGGACCCATGTCCGGCCAGAGTTCCACCTATGCTCTGGACAGGCAGACATGGGAGGGCTGCCAGATGCTTTCCACTCAGCCCCAGGTGGGCATTCAAGCCTCTGACCCACTCAACAGGGGGTGGACAAGGGGCAGCCCAACCTTGGGGACCTGGGGCCACACCCTGTAGCCCCGAGGTTATGGGAGAGAGGGCTGAGGGAAGAGAGGTTCCCATGCATGCGAGAGTGAACACAGCCTTGATGAGCAGAGACAGTCTATGGTTTTAGAGCTTTATTATAGAAAGGCAAGGAGAAAGAGAGAAGGTAGAAACAGAGAGAGAGAGGAAAGGCTAGAGAGAAAGAGAGAGTAAGAGGGAGAGGGAGAGGGAGAGAGGAGAGGAGAGGAGAGGAGAGGAGAGGAGAGGAGAGGAGAAGAGAGGAGAGGAGAGGAAAAGCAAGAGAACAAAGGAGAGGAGTGAGAGAGCAAGGAGGGGCCAAACAGCCCCTTTTAAAGTGAGCTGCTATTTTTTTCTGTTGCTAGGTAACTGGGGAGAGTTTAGCCTGAAGGTCAGAAGCTTGGGACATTGCCTACGACTTCTAGCCATGTTTCTCTTGTGGGAGATGGGGTGTGTGTGCTAACTTAGACAGAAGCCAGAGTTCCAGGAGACATGAGAGAACTCCTTTCATCCCATGTAGGTAAATTATGACCACCGAGTCCCGGGGTTTAGCATCTCAGCTCGACTGGAGACCAGCCTGTCTGTGCATAGCCCAACGCCCCACATGAATTCACTTTTCTGTATATGACAAGGCTTCTTCTATAATGAAAAAAAATTATATACATGCTAACTTACAGGTCATAGGTCACATGTGGCCCAAGGTAGCTATATGAATGCATTCAAACACAAAATGATTAGCATTACAAAATTTTTGTGATTGATTTTTGTAACTTGATTGCACAGTTGTCAAGCATGATTTTATAGGTGACAGTCAACAGAGTACACAGGGCACATCTATAACTGTTTCCATGGTGATTTCTGTGTGTGTTTATTACCGCTGTTGATGTTTACATTTTATTACCTTTTCATTTCTTTCTGTGTATGTGTATTTGTGTAGGTGTGGGTGTGGGGATTTATATACCATGGTGCTCATGTGGAGGTCAGAGAAAAATTTCTAGAGTCAGTTCTCTCCTTACATCATATGGATCCCACAGAGAGAACTCAGATTGGCCAAGTCCCTTTCTTTACCCAGTGAACGATCACACTTGTTATGTTGTTTTGCATGGTAGCAGGGATAACGAAATGGCTCAGTCATTAAGAGCACTTGCTGCTTTTGCAGAGGACCTGGGTTTGGTTCCCAGCACCCACATAACAGTTAACAACAATCTGTAACTACAGCTCCAGGAGATCCAACAGCCTTTTCTGACCCCTGTGGGCACCAGACATACATCTGGTGTATATATATATATGCAGGCAAAACATTTGTACAAACAAAACCATCTTCAAAAATGAGCATAAAAATAATTTGTTTCATTACAGCATTTGCATTCACATCTGTCATCATACTTAGTTAGAATTTGTTTCCTCTTCCACTGCCCTTTCTTGTGCCCTCTTCCTCCTACTCTAGCCATTTCCCTTCCCTCTTGCAGACTGTTCCCCCTTTTGTTTGCGCATGACACATGGTCATTATTTTAAGGCTTTTGAGACAGGGTCTTACTTTGTAGTCCTGGATGTCTTGGAACTCACTAAATATACCAGGCTAGCTTCTAATTTGTGAAATTCTTCTTGTCTCTGCTTTCCAGCTGTTGAAACTACAGGTGTGTCCCACCACTATTATGCTTCTGCATGTAAAAATAGCATTTCCAGGAATTATTGATTTGATTTATCTCAGCACTAGATCACTTGTCCAGCAAATACAAGGTCCTGGGTTCCTGTCTCAATACTCTTTTAAAAATAGTTTTTAAAATTATCCTTTTGTTGTTGTTGTTTATTTGTTTCTAAGTGTGTGTTCATGCCAGAGCAGATACGTGGAGGTCAGAGGACAACCCACAGGATCTGATACTCTCCAGCCACCATGTGGGTCTCAAGGATCGAACACAGCTTTTCAGGCATTCCAGAAAGTGCCTTTTATACACTGAGCCATGTTACCAGCCCCAATATAGCTTTTTGAATACATAAAACATACGTACATAATTTAAATTTTGGTAGATAGTTTTCCAGATACTTTCATATCATTTCATCGTTTTTTTCCATCTCAATTCATATAGTTTTTGTTTTTCATCCACTATTTTAAAAACAGATATATATATTTATCTTTCTAAAAGAAATAACATTCCCTCCAGTCAACTGATGTTATCTACCAATGGCAAATCTATCATTTCCATATTGCCATCATCCTGAAGAACCTGAGACAGTATTGAAATCTAGGACAAGATTTTTTTTTTTACACCTAAAACTGTAGGCTGAAAATGTGGTTCAGTAATACAGTGGTTGCTTAGCCTGCAGGAAGCCCTGGGTTCCACCCCCAGCACTGAAGACATAGTAGTGCATACCAGTAATCTCAACAGGCTGGAGTGGAGGGGAGATGATGATAAGTTGGAGACTACCTGAGCTATATAAGACCCTGTCTTAAGACAAACAGATAATAGAACTTACTTTTAAAAATGACACCATACACAAATGTTACTAGGAAGAGTCCAACAGCAGTATTGTGATATAAGATGGACTTTGCCATCCACAAATGAATCTAGCCTGGGTAGTCAGCAGAAAGCCAAACCCAACCCTGATATAATTACAACAGAAAGGTTATTTCATACAGAAAGGAGGTCAGGACTCTAAGCCTGCAGGCTATTCCTACCCTGGCTATCTCTCCACAACAGTTTTGAAGCTGAAGTGTTTGAAAAGGATCTGGAGGCCATCATCCTGAGTGAAGTAACCCAATCACAAAAGAACTCACATAACATGTACTCACTGATATGTGGATATTAGCCCCGAAACCTAGACTACCCAAGATACAATTTACTAAACACATGAAAGTCAAGAAGAAGGAAGATCAAAATGTGGACACGTCACCCCTTCCTAGAATTAAGAACAAAGCACACATTGAAAGAGTTACAGAGATCATGTGTGAAGTTGAATCCAAAGGATGGACCCAATGACTGTGGCTGCCAGGGATCCATCCCACAATCAGCCACCAAACATAGACACTATAGCATATGCCAGCAAGATAGTGCTGAAAGAGCCCAGATATAGCTGTCTCCGGGGAAACTATACCAATGCCTGGCAAACATGGAGGTGGAAGCTCACAGTCAGCTATTAGATGGAACACAGGGTTCCCAAGGAAGAAGGAGCTAGAGAAAGTACCCAAGGAGCTGAAGGGGTCTTCAACCCTCTAGGTGGAAGAATAACCATGAACTAACTAGTACCCCCTGAGCTCATGTCTCTAGCTCCATATATAGAAGAGGATGGCCTAGTTGGCCATCATTGGGAAGAGAGGTCATGCAGACTTTATATGCCCCAATACAGGGGAACGCCAGGGCCAAGAAGTGGGAGCGGGTGGGTAGGGGAGCAGGCCCGGGAGGGGGGAGGGTATAGGGAACTTTCTGGATAACACTTGAAATGTAAATGAAGAAAATATCTAATAAAAGTTGGGAAAAAAAAGGAAAGAAAAGTCTGTCTCCATCTTGGATTTTTAAGTTCAACAGAGAATTGTGAGAATTCTGATCATTCTCAACGGGTGGCCTCAGCTTCGGAATCTAAGGAACAGACAATGAGGAATGAGTACATTGAAGCAGAGAGAGAGAGAGAGAGAGCTGTAAACAAGGGGCTGGTACCTGCCCCTACAAGATGTCAATAGTTGATGATGAGAGTCAGGTCATTACGCCATTCTGTCCTCATGTCTGTAATTTTAATCCATTGGCAATAACTGAAATTCAGAGGTACAGTCAAGGAGAAAGTGTTATCACTCACAGAATCAGGAAACGACAACATGAGCTTTCCACGTGCTTCAGCAAGAGAAAGGAATACACACACACACACACACACACACACACACACACACACACACACAAGTGACAAAGGGGGGCATCTGCTTCTCATCAAGCAAAGCACCTGCAGGGAGGAATGGCTGAGACAATTGAAGCTCCAACTCCCAGGGTCCAGATGTCTGGCTCAACCAAAGCAAATCTCTTCAAGAAACTTTTGTGGTGTTCCTGAGACCCATATAGAGGTAAAGTGTTCTTAGAGGATCCCAGTTCTAAGGAATGTTCCTGTGTAAGTCTTCCACCTCCAGTTCCCATATACTTTCGTGGACAGGATTGTCAGAAAGATCCATCATCTTCATGGCCTGCAGGCAAGGTTCAGGACTGCAGGCCTGAACCACCCTCATCACCATCACATACTGTCCTGGGAGCACACAGGGCTGGCTGCGTGGTATGCGTGTGCTCCAGGCTGTGCACAAAAAAGGCCCCACTCCAGTTGCGCAGCTGCGTCTGGCCACCTTTAATTTCTTTTTAAAGCATTTGTCTTTTTTCTGTTTTATTTATTCTTCTTTCATATATTATATCCTGACCACAGTTTTTTCTCCCTCCCTCCTCTGTTTCCATTGAGAAAGGGCAGGCCTCCCAGGGATCTCAACCAAACATGGTATAACAAGTTACAATAAGACAGGCATATCCCCTTATATTAAGGCTGGATGAGACAATCCAGTAGGAGAAAGGGGGCCTCAACAGCAGGCAAAAGATTCAGATACAGCCCTGACTCCCATTGTTAGGAGTCCCACAAGCATACCAAGCTACATACATAATATATATGGAGAGGTCTTAGGTCACACCCATGTAGGTTTCCTGGTTGTCAGGTCAGTCTCTGTAAGTCCCTATGAGTCTAGGTGAGTTGATTCTGTGGGTTTTCTTGTGGTATCCTTGACCACTCTGGATGCAACAATCTTTTCTCTCCACCTTCTGTGGGATTCCCAGAGTTCTTCCTAATGTTTGCCTATGGGTCTCTGCATCTGTTTCCATCAGTTACTGCATGATGATGATTATGCTAGGCTCCTATCTCTAAGGCCTCTGAATATAGCAGAGTAGAAGGAAATATTTCATTGACTTTTTTTTTTGTTGTTGCCAGTCATGTTTGCCTCTAAGGTCTCTGGGATATCCAGCCTTTGATTCCTGGCTCCCCAGGCACTGTCAAGCATAGGCTCCTTCTCTTTGCATGGAGATCAACATGGACCAGTCATTGGTTGGCCATTCCTAGAAGTTCTGTGCCACCTTTACCTCAGCACAGCTTGTAGGCAAAACAAATTGTGTGTTGAAGCTTTTGTGGCTGGGTTGGTTTTCCAGTCTTTCCACTGGAACCTTTGTCTGGTTGTGGAAAGTTGGCAGTTCAGTCGCAATATCCTTCATTACTAGGAGTCTTTGCTAGGGTCACCCTCATAGATTCTAGGGAGTTTCCAGTACACAAGGCTTTTACTTTGCTCCTGAATTGTGCCCCATTTCTTGTATCTCTCATTACTCTCTCCTTCCATTCAGCCCACCTTATCCCTCTTGTTCCCATCCACACCTGCCTCCAGAGCACCTGAGAAGTCTATTCTATTTCCCCTTCCCAAGGAGATCTTTACATCAGCTCCCTCTTGAGCCTTCCTTGTTACTTAGCCTCTCTGGGTCCATGAAAGTTGCAGGATTATCCTTTACAACTAATGTTCACTTATAAGTGAGTACATTGTATAATGTTATCTTTCTAGGTTTGGGTTACCTCAGGCAGGATGGTCTTTTCTAGTTTCATCCATTTACCTGCAAATTACATAATGCCATTGTTATTAACAGCTGAATAATACTCCTCTGTGCAAATGAATGTACCACATTTTCTTTATTAATTCTTTGGTTGAGGGACATCTAGGTGGCTTTCAGTTTTTGGCTATTACCAATAAAGCTGCTATGAATATAGTTGAGCAAGTTTCCTTCTGGTAGGATGGAGTATCCGTTGGGTCTAAGCCCAGGAGTTGTATAACTGGGTCTTGAGGTAGATGGATTCCCAATATTCTGAGGAACTATCATATTGATTTCTGTAGTGGCTGTACAAGTTTGCACTCCCACCAGCAGTAGAGGAGTGTTCTCCTTATTCCACACCCTTGCCAGCATGAGCTGTCACTTCTGTTATTGATCTTAGCCATTCTGACAGGTGTAAGGTAGACTCTCAAAGTAGTTTTGATTTGTATTTCTCTGGTGGCTAAGGATGTTGAACATTTAAGTGTTTCTCAGTCATTTGAGATTCCTCTATTAAGAATTCTGCTTAGATCTGTTCCCCATTTTGAATTTGGATTATTTGGGGTTTTTGATATCTCGTTTCTTGAGGTTTTTTTAAAATCTATTTTGAATATTAGTCCTTTATTGGATGTAAAGTTGGTGAAGATCTTTTCCCAATCTGTTGGCTGCTGTTTTATTCTGTTGATTAGCAACCTTTGCCTTACAGAAGCTTTTCACTTTCATGAGGTCCCATTTGTCAATAGTTGATCTTAGAGCCTGAGGCATTGGTGTTCTCCTCAGGAAGTTGTCTCCTGTGCCAGTGCTTTCAAGCCTATCTCCAACTTTCCTTCCATTACATTTAGTGTATCTGGTTTTACTTGGATGTTTTTGATCCACTTGGACCTGTTTGTGCATGGTGATAAATATGGAACAATTTGCATTTTTCTACATGCTGACATCCTGACATCTACATGTTAGACAAGCACCATTTGTGGAAAATGCTTTCTTTTTTTCAGTATGTATTTCTGGCTTCCATATCAAAAGTCAAATGTCCCTAGGTTTAAAAAAACATGTCCCTAGGTGTGTGGATTTATGCATGTGTCTTCAATTTGATTCCGTTGATTAACTTCTCTGTTTTTATGCTGATACCATGATTTTTTTTTTTACACTAAAACTCTGTAGTGCAACCTGACATCATGGATGGTGATGACCTCAGGACTGTTTTAGCTAACCTATGGTGCTTGTTATCCCATATGAAGTTGAAAATTGTCATTTCAAGTTCTGTAAAAGATTATGTTGGATTTGAATGGGGATTACATTGAATCTGTAGATTCCTTTTGGTAGGATGTCCGTTTTTACTATGTTAATCCTACCAATCTATAGCATGGGGCACCTTTCCATCTTCTGAGATTTTCTTCGGTTTCTTTCTTCAAAGACTTGACATTCTTGCCACGCAGCTCTTTTACTTGCTTAGTTAGAGTTACCCCAAGATCTTTTATATTGTGTCTATTGCAAAGGGTGGTGTTTTTATGATTTATTTGTAATTTTGTTGTTTGTATATAGGAGGGCTACTGATTTTTTAAAAAATTAATCTTATATCCAGTCACTTCACTGAAAGTGTTTATCAGCTATAGGAGTTCTTTGGTAGACTTTTTAGGGTTGCTTCTGTATACCATCCTGTCATCTTTAAATAGCAATACGTTGACTTCTTCCTTTCCAATTTGTATCACCTTGATCTCCTTTTATTTTATTTATTATTATTATTATTAATATTATTATATTGCTATAGCAAGAATTAATTCCTTGCTTTTTTGAGAATTTCACACATGACCACTGTATTTACATAATTTCCTCCCCTCCCTCCCTCCCTCCCTCCCTCCCTCCAATTCCTACTATGGACTCCTACTCTCCCATAATTATTGTTACACACAGAGAGACATACAGACAGAATACTGAGTTCGTTTGGCATTGTTTGCATGAATACTTGTTTGCTGCTGACTTCTTGGGATTGGATAACCTATCAGGTACCTCTTCCATAGAGAATACTGATTCTCCCTTTTTCGGCAGCCATTGATTTCTTCTAACACTTCATCTGGGGGCGGGGCCTTATGAAATTTCCCCCTTTTTTAGGCACATTAGTGATGTCATTAAACAGGTCTTACTTGGGCTAACACATTGATAAGATTCCATGCATATACCATTCATGTCACATCTAGAAGACACTACTTAGCAGCAGGTGTCCTGGTCCTATGGCTTTTAAAGTCTTTCTGTCCCCCTCTTCTGTAATGTTTCCTGGGTGGAATAGTTTGAGGGGTATTGGTAGTAGCTCTTCCTGGAAAGTCTGGTAGAATTCTGCATTAAAACCATCTGGCCTTGTGATTGTTTGTGTTGGGGGGGTGTTAAATGATTGCTTCTAATTTCTTAGGGGTCTTGGGAATGTTCTGATAGTTTACCCGATCTTGATTTAACTTTGGTATATGGTACCTGTCTATAAAACCATCAATTCCATTTGGATATTCCAGTTTTGTCAAGTATACGTTTTTGAAGTAATACCTAATAATTCAAAGAATTATTAGAAAGCATGAATACCAAACTAGACTACTGTACCCAGAAATACTCTCAGTCAGCATAGATGGAGAAAACAACATATTCCAAGACAAAACCTAATTAAAACTATCTTTTCACAAATCCAGCAATACAGAAAATACTAGATGGAAAACCCCAACTCAAGGAGGTTAACTACACACAAGAAAACACAGGAAATGAATAATTCCACACCAATGAAAACAAGATAAAGGAAACACACATACACACATACCATCACCACCACCTCAACATAAAACTATACATACTTACATACTAATATAATAGATAAGAAAGTGTGGAATAGCCTTGAGCACATTGGCACAAGTGACAACTTCCTGAACAGAACACCAATGACTCTCAGGGTCTAAGAACAACAATTGACAAATGGGACCTCATGAAACCAAAAGCTTCTGTAAGGCAAAGGACACTATCAATTAGACAAAAAGGCAGTCTACAGATTGGGAAAAGATCTTCACCATCCCTACATCTGACAAAGGGATAATATCCAAAATATATAAAGAACTCTAAAAGTTAGACACCAACAAACTAAATAACCCAATTAAAAATGGGGTACAGATTTAAACAGGAATCTCAAAAGTCCAAGAAACACTTAAAGAAATGTTTAACATCTTTAGTCATCAGGGAAATATCAATCAAAATGTCTCTAATATTTCACCTAATACCCATCAGAATGGCTGAAAATCTCAAAGGACAGCACATGTTGTGTCTGAGGAGAAAGAGAGGGGACATGGAGAGAGGAGTTTTTAAGGGTTGGACTTGGAGGAGAGGAGGGAGGGGGCTGTGATCAGGATGTAAAGGGAATAAAAAATAAATTAAAAAGAAAAGATCAAGCTTCTATGATATAACAACCAAATATGACAAAATAAAAATATTCAGATGAAACAAAAAACTATTATATCAAAGTTGGGCATGGCAATCCAACATGAGAAAAAGAGTCCCAAGTGTAGCCATAAGGGTCAGAGACACCACTGATTCTTGGGAACCTCCCCTATCCCAGGTCTCCATCTCTTCTTGGAGATGCCCCTTGCCTCCTTCCCCTAACCCCCATCAGTTGCAGATTGCCATTTCTTCTCATGGTCTTTTGGGAATCCCCCTGCCCCTCCCCACACCTGACCCTGAATCCTCCCACTCCTTTACTAATCCTCTCTCCCACCTAGTTCCCTCCCTCACACCATCTGCATTCCAAGACCATTCCATTCCCCTTTCTGTGTGAGACTCAAACATCCTTGCTTGTGCCATCTTCCTGTCCAGCCTCTTTGGGTCTGTGGGTGTAGCATGGGGATCCTGTATTTTATGGCTAATACCCACTTATAAGTGAACATATACCATGCATGTCCTTTTAGATCTGGGTTACCTCATTCAGGATGAAGTTCTCAAAATCCATTTGCCTGTAAAATTCATGATGTCTTTGTTTTTCATAACTGCATAGTATTCCATTGTGTAGATGAACCACAATTTCTTTTTTCATTCTTCAGTTGAGGGACATTTAGGTTGTTTCCAATTTTGAACTATTACAAATAAAGCTGCTATGAACATAGTTGAGCAATATCTTTGTGGGATGGTGGAGCATCTTTTATGTATATACCCAGCACTGGAGATATGGAGCCTGAAGAGGCTGCCTCCTATAGCCAGGCAGGAACTTCATTGAAACAATAGGGACAACAACCCACCCACAAAACTTTCAACTTCAAACTTACCCTGTCTACAAGAAATACAGGGACTGGGGATGGAGCAGAGACTGAGAGAATGGTCAACCAATAACTGGCCCATCATGAGACCCATGCCTTGAATAAGCACCAATCCCTGACACTATTAATGATATTCTGTTATGCTTGCAGACAGGCATGGCTGTCCTCTGAGACGCTCCACCCAGCAGCTTACTCAGACAGATACAGACAACCACAGCCAAACAATTAATGGAGCTTGGGGACTCTTATGGAAGAGTAGGGGGGAAGGACTGGGCCCCAAAGGGTATAGGAACTCTACAGAAAGACCAACATAGTCAACTAACCTGGACCCTTGGGGCTCTCAGAGACTGAATCACCGACCAAAAAACATATACACAAGCTGGACCTAGACATTCCTGCATATATGTAGCAGACATCTTGGTCTTCATGTGGGTCCTGAACAACTGGAGCAGGTGCTATCCCAAAAGCTGTTTCCTGTCTGTAGACATACTAATTGGGCTGCCTTGTCTGTCCTCAGTGGGAGAGGAAGCACCTAGCCTCACAGAGATTCAAAGTGCTAGAGTGTGGGGATACCTAGGGGCCCCTACCTTCTCAGAGGAGAAGGGGAGGGGAATAGGCAAAGGATTGTTGGAAGGAAGTAACTCGGGGGTCAGTAAGCAGGATGTAAAGTGAGTAATAATAAATAAATGAATTATATTCTCAAGAGCTTAAATAAAAATGTCAATAGTAATGGGAAAAAAAGAAAAGAGTCAGAGACCCACTTGTTTTCACAGTCATGGGTCTCATAAAAATACCAAGCTAATAACTAATATATAAGCAGAGGACCTCGTGCAGACCTATGTAGGCTCTGTGCTTGAGCTTTGGTCTCTGTGAGCTCATATGTGCATTGCTTAGTTGATTCCGAGGGCCTTGTTCTCCTGGTGTCCTCCATCCCCTCTGCTTCTTACACTCTTTCCATTTCCTCTTCCACAATATTCCCTGAGCTCTGAGAGGAAGGATTTGATGGAGACCTCACTTTCACACTCACTCTCTGCATATTGTCTGGCTATGTGTCTCTGCATCCACTCCCATTTGCTACCAGATGATGACTGAATAGATACTCAGATTTAGCAGAATATCATTAAGGGGTTATTTTATTGAATTTTTTTAGACCAGTAGTGCTAGTAGTGTTTAGTTTCTAAGCTATTTAGTTTCTGGTTCATGGTTACCTAAGCCATGTCAGGTATGGGCTCCTTCTCATGGAGTGGGCCTTAAGTCAAATTAGGTTTTGCTTGACTATTCCTACAAGTTATGTGCCACCATTACTCTAGAATATTTTGGAGGCAGGACAGATTTGTTCTAGGCTAAAAGTTTTGTGGCTGTGTTGGTGTCCATGTTACAGTATCTTCCTTCACCAGAGACTAGAATATAGGGATTAGGTCTCCCTGTAGGAGCACCAGCTCAACTTCTCCATGTTCAATGAGTTGGCTGAGTGTTGTCTTTGGTAATGGGACCCTGATGTGAGTTTTTAGAGGGCAAACTTTTTTTTTTTTTTGACTGAGCAACAGGCTGGGTTGTTTGGGGGAATTCAATGGGAATCCCTTGGCCAGCAACTCAACTGAATGCAACCAAGTCTCACCACTTGAAACCTCTCCTGGCTAAAAGGGATGGCCAGTTGAGATTCTCTATCTCCTAGTACTAGGAGTAATTGTTTTTTAAATTTATATTTTTTGTTTTTTTAGTATTATTTTATATCATTTTCTACACCCATCTTTCCCTTTTTCATCCTGTGCTACTCAGTACCTTTCATATTCATAACCCCTTCTTTAATTATTGTTTCACACACATGCACATACATGCATAGACATGTACATATACAACTTACTGATTCCATCTAGAGTTGACCATATGCGTGTGTTTAGGGTTGACCACTTGGGATTGGATAAGCATTTACGAGAGACATCATCTTTGAAACTTAATTTTCCTTTGGGCAACCATTGACTGGATGTAGCTCTTCACTGTGGGATTTCCTTGTGAAATTTTCTCTATTCGTGTTGGTATCATCTTTTACCTCTGAGAGCATGATTTCACTATGTTGAGGGATATAGTCAGTTAGATTAAATTTCACTGGTAATCCTTTGTACCTGAATATTTGCATCCTTCTCTAGGCTTAGGGATGTATCATCATTATTATTATTATCCCTTTAATAACCTTTTGATACACTAGGTAAAGTTCTCTAGAGTGAGTAGGACAGATAGTGTGTGTGTGTGTGTGTGTGTGTGTGTGTGTATGTACTGGAATAGCTTTCATATCAGGAGTTGAGTAGTTCAACAATGGCTGTCTGCATGTTAAAGAAACTGAGAACTCAATAGTGGCTTATTCCAAGAAGCAGGATATTGCAGCAATTTCAATATGCTGCTGAAGGCCTTGATGATTCTTGGGGAACTGCTGGTCTGCAGTCTACACCGGAAGGTCAAAGAAACTGCTGTCAGTGCAGAGTGGCAGCAGAAACATTGGCAGGGGAAGGGGGAAGGAGAGAAGAAGGAGGAGGTAGGAGGAGGGAGAAGGATTGAGGAGAAGGAGGGAGGAGGAGGAGGGAGGAGGAGGCAGAAGGAGGATAGATACACTCATCAGCAACCAAAACTACTTTCTCCTTCAGTAACCAAAACTACTTTCTCCTTCAGTCTTCTTTATAGCCTGGCTCTCTGTGGGGCTGTACAACTTGAGGAGGAGTTTACTTTCAGTTTTATCTGGAAATGCTCTCACATATGGACCCAGAGACAGGTCTCCTAATTCAGTCGTCATTCCATTAAGATGGAACTCAAAAATATTTATTACACTTGGGTACTTGTTCTTCTAAATACTGTCTTAAAGTTTTCACAAGCTTGTGAAAATTCATCTCCACTCTCTTCTATTGTGTATTTTCACATAGCTTGTCGTCAAACTCACTAATTCTACATTTTGTTCTTAATGTATTTGGCTACTGAGACCTCCGATAGTATTCTAAATGCTACTAGGTTAATTTTTCAGATCAAGGAACTCTGTGATAATTATTTATATCTTTGTCTTAAGTTTTTCTGTGAAAGTACTGAATCATTTTCATGTTTTCTTGACGCTCATTGAGTTTCTTTTAAATTCCCAGAATTCATTTTTTCTGCTTCCTGTCTTGCCAGTTTCTGAGTACCTCATGCCTTATTTTGACAAGTGAAAAACTTGCTCCCCAAAAGTTTTCTGCTTCCCCTTCCTTCTCCTTTTCTTCTGACACAGGCTCACTGCTATGTTTTGTAGTCCAGTCTGGCCAGAACTTATGATTCTCCTGCCTTAGCTTCCTGAGTATGGAGAATATAAATGTATACTATTATACCTGACTCCCTGAAGATCCTTGATACTTGTTGGTATTCAGTGTCATCTGCACACTGAAGGGTTAAGTATTACCACCTGGCGTTGTGTATGCGCTTGTCTTCTCTTAAATTCTAACACTTCGCTTAGTTTCTTACTCATTTCTACAATTTCAGCATTTGATTATGCCACAAGTCCAGGTTTCCTGTCTGTCTGTTGTGGTGTGTTCTTCCTGTTTTGGCACTAGAGGGCAACCCAAGCTTAGGTTTTCTGTAAAGTCACCATTGATGGGCTATTCAGCATAAATTCCAGGAGCACTTTAGAGATAATACACCCTAATAACCAATTTCCTGCTATCTAGGTAGGCCGAACAGTGTCATTCAACATCACAGAGTGTGTCAAGCTTTGTGATTATGCTAAGTTCTCATAGCTGATCTTGGAGGGATCAGCTGCAGTCTCCTATGTAATGCCTGTGATTATAAACACTGTAATCACACCCTGAGCCCATCGCCTGCTGAGACCTGCACGGTACTAGGTAGCATCAAGAACCATGTTGATTTGCACTGTCTACTGCTGCAGTAAAATTTTAGTCTAAGACTGCTGCTACCTGCCACAAGTGAAGTGACCTGAAACAGAAGCACAGTTCACTGGGGTTATTGTCTTACCTGATACCAGGGCTCATTCAGAGTCTACCTGTTGGCATGGGCCTGATGGTGGGGGACCATGAAGATCCTACCATTACTAGCTTTCACTATCTTGGGTTCCAACACAAAGATCAATGCTTACTGGGGAGTTCTATACCAATAAACAGTCTTATTATATGTTGTGCCATTCAAGGTGGAAGACTGCTGGGGATTACAGACCTTTGTCTACCATATATAGATTATTATACAAAATGCTTGTTATTTTTCCCTGTGGTTCTCCCCTACCTAGAATAGGTTTATACTCATATTCCATAGACATCAGGGTTGGCTTGTAATTACAATAAGAGGCATGTGCAAGTGATGTAGCCTACTTAGGAGAAATGCTTAATGTTTTGCTATTCATCTTTCCTCTGCCACGAGATCACGAATGTCTTAGCTATCAGAACCTTTTTCTGCTTGGATTATCGAGTGAAGAAGACAATGGAGCCACAGCTCACCTGACAGAAATGTGTCTTCTGAACAAGAAATAAATATTAGAGGTAAAATATTGAAAGTTTTTTATATCTTAGTATAGCTTCATGTAACCTGACTAATACAACTGCTTTCACCAAGTTTTGATAAGTTAGCAAGAGTTATCTTCCATTTTGTTGTGACTGTTATAGTCTCTAGTATTAGAAATACCTTAATCTTGTTTATTCTCTTTTATTATCATTATACTTTATGCTGTTTTATGATTTTATGTAGTCAAATATCAGTAGTTGCTATTATATTTTTGACTTTGTGTCATTTAAAAAAATAAACATTTCCACAAACCTTAACTATAAAATCCATATTAATTTTTGTTATCTAGCATTCCAGTATATTCACATATATGTATAAATGTATCTTACCATGTTCACCACCCTCATTGCACTCTGTCTCCTCACTTGCACCAATCCCCTCTTATCTAGTGCATATTAATTATGCACACTAATGAATTCCAATATTATATTTGCATATATGTATAAATGTATCTTATCATGTTCACCACCCTCATTACATTCTGTCTCCTCACTTGCACCAATCCACTCCTTCTTTCCCACTAGTTCCCTTTTAACCTGTTTTTTGGTGTGATCCCATCACTTTCATTAGGCTTGTTTACAGGTGCATAGGTGTCAATCATTAGAGAGGGAAGTCTTTTTTCCCCTCTCTTTTCATTAGATATTTTCTTTATTTACATTTCAAATGTTATCTCCTTTCCTAGTTTCCCCCCCCCCCCAACCCCTATCCTCTCCCCCCTCCCCCTGCACCCCAACCCATCCATTCCAGCTTCCTGGCCTAGGCCCAGGCATTCCCCTATACTGGGGCATAGAACCTTCACAGAACCAAGGGCCTCTCCTCCCACTGATGAACGACTAGGCCATCCTCAGCTACATATGCAGCTAGAGTCACGAGTCTCTCCCTGTGTTTTCTTTGATTGGTGGTTTATTCCCAAGAGCTCTGCTGTTACCGGTTAGTTCATATTGTTGTTCCTTCAAGGGGGCTGCAATTCAGCTCCTTGGGTACTTTCTTTCACCCCTTCTTTGGGGACTTTGTGCTCCATCTAATGGATGACTGTGAGCATCTACTTCTGTATTAGTCAGGCACTGGCAGAGCCTCTCAGGAGACAGTTATATCAGTCTCTAGATAAGGAAGTCTTAGGAAAGAGATGGGGTCTCATCTCCTCCCTTCATGGTGGAATATTGATGGGCCAGATCAATCAGGTGCAAGTCCTAGCCTAATAATCACAGGTGCTGTGATTTCAAGAGTGCAATGGCTGTGTTGAACCCAGAAGAGAGTGTTCAAAAATACTCCACTCATTCCTCCAGCTCTTACGTTTCTATCAACTTCACTTCTGTGATGTTCCATGAGCCTTGGAGGGGGTGACAGAGATGTCTCACTTTTGGCTGAGCATTCAACAGTTATTCATTCTCATTACTTGGACCAGTTATATATCAGTTATATATAACAGTTGCTGTTACTCACTGCAATAAAAGGAAGTTTCGCTAACCAAAGTAGACAGCCACATTAATCTTTGGGCATAAATCTAATTATTTAGAAAGCAAGTTGGCTGGGTACATTATGTTCAATCTGCAGAACAACAGTAGTAGCTTCTCCACTAGGAACTATGACTTCCCAATCAGGGCACTGAGCTCAAGTAACCAGGCTTGTGGAGCGAGCATGTTTACCACCTGAGCCATCTTGTCATCCCTTGGTCCCCTTTGCTAATTTGCACATCTGCTTCTCTCTCAGTACCATGTTCCCAATTTTGATGAGAACTGCACTGAGTTTGTAGATTGCTTTGTGTAGAATAGCCAATTTTACAACATTAGCTTTCTAATACATGGACATAAAGGTTCTGTCCATCCTCTACTGTCTTCCTTATTTATGTTTTTCAAGGTTTTAATGTGTTCACTCAAGAGGTCTTTCAATTCCTTGGTTAGGTTTATTCCAAAATATTTTTAGGGTATTATAAATGGGATTGTTTCCATGATTTGCTTCTTGGTGTGTTTGTCATTGGCATGTAGAAAGGCTACTGAGTTACTTCTGTATTCTGCCACTTTACTGAGTGTTTATTAACTCCAAGAGTTTCTGGTAGAACCTTTTGGGTCTGCTATGTATAAGATCACATCACCTGAGAATAAGCACATTTTTACTTCTTCTTTCCTATTTGTATTCATTCTCTGTGTTTCTTTTATTGCTCTAGCTAAGAATTCAAGCCCTCTATTGATCAAAAGAGGAAAGAATGAGCACTTGTTAATCATAGTAGACATGTTTTGAGTTTTTCTTCATTTATCATGATGTTGGCTCTAAACTTTCGTATATAGCTTTTATTATGTTGAAATATGTTCCACCTATTTTTAGTCTCTTTGAGGATTTTATCATATATATATTTTTGTGACAGGGTCTGACTACACAGCTCTGGCAGTCCCAGAACTCACTCTTTAGACAAGGCTGGCCTGGAACTTAAAGATTCACCTGACCCTGCCTCCAGATTGCTGGGATTAAAGCTGTTTACCACTATGCCTGGTTTTATCATGGATTTTGTATTTTGTCAAAGGCTTTCTGTATCTAGTTAGAGAATTGTGTAATTTCTCTTCTTGAGTCCACTTATATATTATATATGGGATTGATATTAAAAACCTCACATATAATGTATCACATTTAATGATTTGCATGTATTGAATAATCCCTGTAACTTGGTAACTGAGTCATCTTGATCATAGTAAATGATTGTTTTAAAAATGGATTCTTGAGTGTTTGCGTCTTCATCAGTGAAACTGGCCAACGATGTTCTTTTCTGACTTACCAACATTAGATCATCTGTGACTAGAAATTTATATGTTTCTTTTAGATTTTTGCAATTTAGTGGATCATAAGTTTTTATGGTCTATCCTTATGATTTTCTGAATTTTATTTGTACCAGTTATATCACTTTTTATTCCTAGTTTTATTAGTTTGGGCAATTTTACTTTCTTTTCATTAGTTTCGCTAAAGGTTTGCTGATCTTTTCAAAGAACCAACACTTTTTCTTCGATAGTTTGTGTGTTTATTTCACCTCTATTTCACTCATTTATACACTGATATTATTTTTTGATCTACTGCATTTGACTCTAGCTTATTTTTATCTTCCATTGACCAAAGGTGCACCATTTTTAAAAAATACAGGCCCTTATAAATTTAACTCTCCTCTTAGGACTGCTTTTATTGAATCATATAAGATTTGATACATTTTAAAACCTTTTAATTTATGTTCCAGGAATCTTTAAATGTCTTGGTTTCCTCCACTGAGGAAATAGGGTGTTCTATAGGGTGTTGTTTAATCTTTTTGAATTTCTGTATATTTTTTCTTGCTATTGATTTCTAACTTTGTTCCATCATGGTAATGATAACAACTACTTGTAATTATTTTTAATAATTTGTGATTGTTAATGGTGGTAATAAATTTGATGGTAATTCCATCAAATAAAATATAAGAAGTTATTTCGGTTTTCCTATATTTGCTGAAATGTGCATTGTATCTTCATGTGTGACATATTTGAGAGAAAGTTCTGTGAGATGCTGAGAAATACTATACTCTGAAAGTGTCTGGATTAGATGATTACAGCTGCGTTTGTAGTAATACATGTTAGCCTACCTCTATCTTGGATTTCTTTTCCTTCAACCTGACAGGTTCTTGCTGTGGTGAGATACATGGGAAGGATGCTGGGAACCAAACTCTGCTCCTCTGCATTGCTGGGCAGCTGTGGTATTTCAGAACTTGAAATATATACTTCCAAGTCCTTCTAGCATTTATATTCTCTTTCTTTTGTAAATTTTGGCACTTTAAATGCAGTAGACATGGGGACTTTCTTTTTTTGTCTTGTCATTTTGTGTTCTATATGTCTTTTGAATTTGGATGGGAACCTCTTTTCATAGATTTGCAAATTTTTTCTGTTATAATATAGCTAAAAAATATTTTCTATGCTGTTAGAATGGACTTATTTTATACCCACAATTTGGAGATTGTGTCTTTTCATGGTGTCCCAAAAGATCTTACATGTTCTGTTAATGTTTTTATTTATCTCTGTTTGTTCTTGCATGAATGTTCCAATTCATTTACCTTGTCTTCAAGCCCTGGAATTCTGTTTCCCTCATGATTCAGTCCGAGGAGTTTTATATCTCTTTATTGAATTCCATTTTTATATATTGTATTACATTCTTTATTTCATTCATATGTTTGTATTCTTTAGAAATTATTCCAGAAGTTTATGTACCCTTTTATGTTTTAAACATATCTACTATCATTCTTTTGAATTCTTTGCAATTTCACTTAATTACCTATCATTTGGGCTACTACTATGGAATGGCACATTTTGGGGGGAGATAGGCTTCGGGTTTTTTGGGTTTTTACTGTACTTGTGGTTATTTTCCCACTGAGATGCATACATCTGGAGTTAGAGCACTGGTGGAATTTCATTTTGTGTAAGTCAAATTTATTCTTTCAGTAGATTTGATTACACTGTTTGGCATGGACCTAGTTGTAGTATAATTGAGGTACAGTTTTTCTGTTATATTGGTGCTCAGAGCACCAGATTCCATCCCCAATTCTTCTGTAAGAGTATAATGTTACCTACAACAGTCACTATGCAGGGATAGCCCCACTATGTTAATAGGGTAATGCTTAAGTACAAAGTAATCATTCCTTAAGCACTAACCATTTTAGAGCATGTAGAGATATGCTAATTCTTTAGTAACATACTAGTTATTGTGTGTACCTGTGGAAAGAAAAATAAACAAAAAAGGAAGAAAAACAGTATCATTTGGGTGGATACATAGAAAAATGTAAATAGAAGAGGGTACAATAGGGTTAAAAAACAAAGGGGAACTAAGGCGTTTTGGCTAAAGCAGATTGAAAGAAGAGAGTTAAAGATGTGCTATATATTCTTTAGTGTAGAAGAGTCTCATCTCTTAGGATGCCAAGTCACAGAGAACTTGTCTTCTATGGGAAAAAAAAAAAGAAAAAAGGGAAGAGTACTGAGGAGCGGGAGATGAAATAAAGGAGAAGAATGGGGCAGAACTGAGCTAGTCTGCTAAAAATGTTAAAAAATATTCTTTTTATTTTATATATCTGTTTATATGAATGTCCATGTACATGCCAGTGCCTACAGAGACTAGAGGGCATCATATCTCCTGGAGCCGGAGATACTGGCCATCGTGAGATACATGGGAAGGATGCTGGGAAACAAACTCTGCCCCTCTGCAAGTACAGCAAGTGCTCTTGATTGATGAACTCTCTCTTTAGCCCTTGGACTGCTAAATTGACATTCATTGTTAAATAAAAAATGAGTGAGTGTAGGGGAAAGAGAGATCTGTGTGGAGATACAGGAAATGAAAGCTGACCTACCTGATTGTTGGATTCTGAGCAGTCTCAGAACTTTCCCCTATCTCCTAGAAACCTTTCTTGCCACTGTGTTCTCCTCCATGGTAGGCTCTCCTGTTCTCTCTTTTGAATGGCCAAATTAGCACTGTCATCCCAGACTGTGGTTGCTGCTTTCTAGGTAGATGCAGCTGATGCTTCTGTGATTCCATTTGGTTTCTGGCTGTGAATGCTGGCCCTAGTGCCACGCAGCTCTTCTAAATGATCAACATTGCTGCTTGGAGTCTGAAAATTATCATGTAGACTTTGGTTCCTGCTAGATTTTCAGTTTGCTGAATGCTGTGCCCACCTGATTTAAAGAGCCCTTTCCATGGCTATGCAGTGTTTTGCTGGTCAGTTTTCAGCAGACTGCCTGGCAACACTGGTCTGAATTTCTCTGAGAATTTGATTCCTGGGTCTTGAGTTAGAGCGTGCCTGATTCTCTGTCTTTAAAAATGGCTGGTAGTTGCCTAATGCTGAGCACAAAGGGGAAAGTGTTTTTCTCAACCTCCTGTCTGCTGATTCTGCTGCTGCCTTATACTTGGCCACTCTCTAGTTGTTCAGAGTCCACTGCTGTTCTGACAGTTCTGCAGGGTTTCTCAGGATTATTCCCTAGGAACTTTGGCAGACCATACCAGAGTGTCATTTGCCATCTTGAAAAGATAGCTCTTGTGGCCTAAATCTATTTTGTAACACTTGCTTAAAATACTTTACTATGTGGGCTTATTTATATATAATAAAAAGGTAAATGAATTTGTTTCAAATCAAGCAATGATCTGTTAGTCCAAGCTTTTATTAATAATTTGAAATATTTATTTAAATTATGTAAAATAATTTATATAAGCATACATGCACTTTATATCACTGTTTTCATATTCTGCCAGGCCAGCTCTGTATTTATAGCAAGGTTTTCATTTGTGGATTAATGCTTTCATATTTAGTAGGTTTGTCACTCACAATTCCTGTTTATGTTTCAGAACTGAACCATTATTTTTTAAAATGTTTCTTGTTGCAGTTGAGATTTGGACATCATTATATTAAAAATAGAATCCATATTATGTCATACCGCTTCTCAAAAGCAATCAAGACATTCCTCTCAGTGATGCCTCCTCTGCCTACTAAAAAGGAAAAATCTTCCCATCCACACAGCTCTACCGAACTTCACTTCTAAAAAAGAACAATTGCTATAAGTAATGGAATCTTTTCATGCTGTATTGGACCTTGCTGATGCTTTTCTTAGGCCCCACCGAACTTCACTTCTAAAAAAGAACAATTGCTATAAGTAATGGAATCTTTTCATGCTGTATTGGACCTTGCTGATGCTTTTCTTAGGCCACCTAATAGCTTATTCTTGAAACAAACTGTCAACAGTGTCTTACAGACTTAAAAGTCCATTTATTTTGTTGTTGCTGTTTTCCAGACATGTCCTCTCTATGTAACTCTGGCTGTCGTGAAACTCGCTCTGTAGACCAGGCTGGCCTCAAACACAGAGAGTTCCTCCTGCCTCTGCCTCCTGGGTACTGTGATGAAAGAAATATACTACCATGCTTGACCTTCTAAAATTATTTAAATTAATTTATGTATTCACTTTACAATCCAATATTAGCCCTTCCTCTCCCCTCAGTACCCCCTCATGCAAGACCTCCTCCATTCCACCTTCCCCTTCTCTTTGGGGAAGGGGAAACCCCTCTCTGGGTGTCACACCCCCACTAACATCCCTGCTCCTCACAACACACACACACACACACACACACACACACACACACACACACACACACACACCAAGTTGCTGAAGGACTAGGCAACTAGGCACATCCTCTCCTACTGAGGCCAGATAAGGTGATCCATTTAGGAGTACAGGATCCACAGGCAGGCAACAGGCTCAGGGACAGCCCCTGTTCCCATTGTTGTGAGACCTGCATGAAGATCAAGCTACTCACCTTCTACATATGTGCAGGGAAACTATGTCCAGCCTGTGTATATTCTTTGGTTGGTGATTTGTTCTCTGGGAGCTCCCAAGGGTCCACATTAGTTGACTCTGTTGGTCTTCCTGTAGTATTCCTGTTCTCTTCGGATTCCTCAATCCTTCTCTCAACTCTTCCATATGACTCCCTGAGCTCCATCTAATGTTTGGGTATGAGTCTTTGCATCTTTTTCCATCGGCTACTGGGTAGAGCCTCTCAGATGACAGTTATGCTAGGTTCCTGTCTGCAAGCATAACAGAGTATTATTAATAGTGTCAGGGATTGCTTCTTGCCCATGGTATGGGTCTCAAGTTGGGGCAGTCATTTGTTGGCCATTCCCTTAGTCTCTGCTCCATCTTTATTCCTCTACATCTTCTAGATAGGACACATTTGGGGTTGAATGTTTTGTGGATGGGTTGCTATCCTTATCCCTCCACTGGGGCTGTCCCTGAGCCTGTTGCCTGCCTGCCTGTGGATCCTGAGCCCCTAAAATGGACTGTCTTGTCTAGCGTCAGTGGGAAAGAATCCTCCAGGTAATCCTGCCTGGCTACAGGGACTGTCCACTTCAGGATTCATATCCCCCACTGCTAGGAGTTTTAGCTAGAGTCATCCCAATAGATTATATGGGGCCCCATCCTGAGTCTCTGGCACATCCTAGAGTTTGCCTCTCCACTGCACCCCCGACTGCCTATCTCCCTTGGTTCTCCCTACACATGATTCCCCCCCCAACCCCGTTCCCTTCCTCATCCCTTTCTTCTACCCAGTTCCCTCCTTCCATCAACCTCCGATGTTTATTCTGTTTCTCCTTCTGAGAAGGATTCAACCATCCTCCCTTGGGCCTTCCTTGTTATTTGTTTCTTTGGGTCTGTTGATTATAGCATGGTTAATCGTTACTTTATGGCTAATAACCACTTATGAGTGAGTATATACCATGCATATCCTTTTGGGTCTGGGCTATCTTACTCAGGATGATAGCTTCTAGTTCCATCCATTTGCCTGTAAAATGTATGATGTCCTTGTTTTATATGGCTGAGTACTATTACATTGTGTAAATGAACCGCATTTTCTTTATTCATTCTTCAGCTGAGGGACATCTAGCTTGTTTCCAGTTTCTGCCTATTATGAATAAAGCTTCTATGAACATAATTGAGCAGGTGTAGAGCATCTTTTGGGAAAATGCCCATAAGTGGTATAGCTGGGTCTTGAGATAGAACTATTCCCAGTCTTCTGAGCTACCACCAAATTGATTTCCACAGTGGCACAAGTTTGCACTCATACGAGAAATGGAGTAGTATTCCCCTTCCTACACAACCTCACCTGCATTTACTGTTCTGATGGGTGTAAGACAGAATCTCAGAGTCATTTTGATTTGCATCTCCCTGATGACTAAGGACAGTGAACATTTCTTTAGGTGCTTCTTGGCCATTAGAGATTCCTCTGTTGAGAATTCTCTGTTTAGCTCTGTACCCCATTTTTAATGGGGTTATTTGGGTTGTTGGTGTCTAACTTGAGATTTTTTTATACAGTTTTGAT
Organism: Mus minutoides; assembly: GCA_902729485.2. Taxonomy (NCBI): domain Eukaryota; kingdom Metazoa; phylum Chordata; class Mammalia; order Rodentia; family Muridae; genus Mus; species Mus minutoides. The sequence continues at coordinate 319,731 of LR753327.1, read as the reverse complement.
ATTAATCTTCTTTCTGACATAGGGTTAGTGAAGATCTTTCTCCACTCTCTAGGCTTCCGTTTCGTCCTATTGGCAGTGTCCTTTGACTTTAAGAAGCTTTTCAGTTTTATGAGGTTTCATTTATTAATTAATAAATTAATAGCTTAGTATCTGAGCTATTGGTGTTCTGTTCAGGATGTTGTCTCCTGTACTAATGAATTCAAGGCTATTCTCCACTTTCTGTTTTATTAGATTTAGTGTATCTGGTTTTACTTTGAGGTATTTCAACTACTTGGACTTGACTTTTGTGCAGGGTGATAAATATGGATCCATTTGTATTTTTCTACATGCAGACTTACAGTTAGACCAGCACCATTTGTTGAAGATGCTCTTCCTTTTCCATTGTATAGTTTTGTCTTCTTTGTTAAAAAATCAAGTGTTTGTAGGTGTGTGAGTTTCTTTCTGGGTCTTTGATTTGGTTTCATTGACTGACCTGTCTGTTTCTGTACCAATACCATGCAGTTTTTATTAGTGAGATGATCATGTTGTTTTTTTTTTTCTTTTAGTCTATGTATATGTTGGATTACATTGATGGATTTTCATATATTGAACCACTCATGGAATGAAGCCTCCTTGATCATAGTGGATGATGTCTTTGATGTGTTCCTGGATTTGGTTTGTGAGTTTTATATTGAGTATTTTTGCGCCAATGTTCATAAGGGAAATTTGTCTGAAATTGTCTTTCTTTCTTGAGTATTTGTGTTGTTCAGGTATCAGGGTGACTGCGGACCTCATAGAAGGAGTTTGGCAAGTGTTCGTTCTGTTTCTATTTTGTGAAGTAGTTTGACAAATATTGCATAAATTCTTTGAAAGTATGGTAGAATTCTGCACTAAAACCATCTGGCCCAGGGCTTTTGTCTTTGTTTTTGGTTAGGAGACTTTTAATGACTGCTTCTATTTCCATAGTGGTTATAGGACTATTAAGATAGTTTACCTGGTCTTGATTTATCTTTGGTAATTGGTATCTTTCTAGAAAAACCATGCGTTTCATTTAGATTTTCCCATTTTGTGGAGTACAGGCTTTTGAAGTGAGACCTAATGATTCTTTGAATTTCCTCAGTGTCTGTTCTTATGTCTCCTTTTTTCTTTTTCTTTTTTAATTAATTTATTGTTTTACACTCCATATTTTATTCCTCCCAGTCCACCCTCCACTCGTTCCACATACCATACCTCCTCCCCACCCCTTGTCTCCAAGTGGATGTCCCACCCCACACCCCACCTGACCTCTAAACTCCCTGGGGCCTCCAGTCTCTTGAAGGGTTAGGTGCATCTTCTCTGAATGAACACAGACCCCGCAGTCCTCTACTGTATATGTGTTGGGGGCCTCATATCAGCTGGTGTATGCTGTCTGTTTGGTGGTCCAGTGCTTGAGAGATCTTGGGGGTCCAGATTAATTGAGACTGCTGGTCCTCCTACAGGGTCACCCTTCTCCTCAGCTTCTTTCAGCCTTTCCTAATTCAACAACAGGGGTCAGCTGCTTCTGTCCATTGGTTGGGTGTAGATATCTGCATCTGACTCTTTCAGCTGTTTGTTGGGTCTTCCAGAGTGCGATCATGCTAGGTCCCTTTTTGTGAGTGCTCCATAACCTCAGAAATAGTGTCAGGCCTTAGGACATCACCTTGAGCTGGATCCCACTTTGGGCCTGTCTGTGGACCTTCTTTTCCTCAGGCTCCTCTCCATTTCCATCCCTGTAATTCTTTCAGACAGGAACAATTATGGGTCAGTGTTGTGGATAGCCCTGGGGCTAATTATATTTGATGTCAATTTTGTTCTCCTGTGAGGGGTTGTGAACAAGGAATGTGTCAGCACTCAGGTGATTTCTTATAAACCTTCTTCCCATCTTAATTTGTTAAATAAAGGAGAGCTGACGATTGGGCAGAGAGAGGGAAGGTGGAGCGGAAAGAAAGAAAAGAAGGAGGTTTGAGAGAGAGAAGGCAGAAGAGGAGAAGGAAGAAGAAAAGCAGAACAGAAGCACATGGCCTGGAGAAACCGCAAGTCCTAAGGGGTCTCTTATATGGGGAAGATGGTAGTGTAGCAGTAGATCTGTCCCATCTAGGTGTAGAGCATGCATTCATATTAATTGTGTTGTGTTTTCATTGCCAGGACATAATTGGGTTGGAGAGATTTACAGCAACAAAATGGTGCCCAATATATTGATTTGAACTCAACTAACCTGAGATCAAAGTTCACTGCCCCCCCCCCCCCCAATCCTGAATAGAGCTTGAGCAGAGATATAGGCTGCCACAGTGTGGATTAGAAACTGACCGAGTCTGAGTGGCCTATAGAGAATGATAGAGAGGTTCTCTCCACCAACTCCTAGACAGTTACAGCCAGGGGCAGCACCTCAGCCTGGAGCTGTAAGGAACACAACTGCCTTCGAGGACAGCCAGACTGGATATCCTGACTGCTTGCTTACGCTGCGGATTGCCTGAAATCAGCACACATGCACATGCTGCCAGCTGCACCCAAACCAGGGACACAGACGACCACTAGGGTCTTTCTACACTCGGCTTACCGTGCACATAAAGCTATCAAGGGCTCTGGACTAGGTAATTCATTGACATAAAGAAAGATGTATAACCTTTTGATACTTAAAGATGGGACACATAGTAAATATCTTTTTGGCTTTACGTGATGATATTTTGAATGGTTTGACAGGGATGGATTTAAAGGAAATAGACACCTTATCATTATTGGTATCGCAATATTTATTCTCTTGATTTACTATGTCTTCTCAAAAGACTGGGACCTAGATAAAAAATTCCTTGCCTTAGAAAAGAGATTACAAGTAACACTAGAACTAAAGGTTCAGGATTTCATAAGTCAAAATAAGCAACAGAAAGAGAATTAGGGTTGCAGACAGAAGCTGGAAGAAATGCTAGAACAGAAATTTCTGAAGTTCATACATGAGTCTGAGCAACAGAGAGATAAGGTTAAGACTTGGCAACATAGTCTAGAGGATAATTTATTAAAGCTAGCAAATCAAAATAAGGCAGATGCTGCAATATTAGAATTACAACATAAAGAGAGGCTAAGTTTTGGAAGCTGTGTTAGGCTTCCTATATATTTTCAGTTAATAGCAGTTGTTCTTGGATTTCTGGTGGGGTTGACAAACTACATAGTCTCCTAGCCAACCCAGGTTTTTTACTTTGAGAGGAACAGATTTGAGAGGATGGTTTTCAGATAAAGCCAAGATATAGCCAGATGTAGGCTTGTAAGTCTTTTAAGTAAGAATAGATGACAGAGGTTCTGTTTAATTAACAAAGATGATGGACTGGGTGTTAGGTCTCTTGTACTTTATAAATTACAAAATAGTAATAGCTATGTTCAGTTATAACTGAGATAAAATAGTCTTTTAATTGAACAGAAAGGGGGAAGTGTTGTGAATAGCCCTGGGGCTAATTATATTTGATGTCAATTCCTTTCTCCTGTGAGGAGTTGTGACCAAGGTTGTGAACAAGTCAGCACTCAGGTGATTTCCTGTAAACCTTCTTCCACCTTAGTTTGTAAAATAAAGGAGAGCTGACGATTGGGCAGAGAAAGGGAATGTGGAGTGGAAAGAAAGAAAAGGAGGTTTGAGAGAGAGAGAAGGCAGAGAAGGAGGAAAAGCAGAGCAGAAGCACATGCCTGGAGAAACCACAAGTCTTAAGGGGTCTCATAGATGTGGAAGATGGTAGTGTAGCGGTAGCTCTGCCCAATCTAGGTGCAGAGCATGTATTCATATTAATTGTGTTGTGTTTTCATTGCTGGGGCATAATTGGGTTGGAGAGATTTACAGCAACAGGTCAGAGATGTGACTGTGGGATGGCAACCCACAGCAGGAAGACAGGACATCAAGTGAGGGATGGAGTTGCCATCGGTGCAATTCTGATTATGTCTGCCTTTACAACTTACTTGGACTTTTCCCCTTCCTGCTTTTAAAATTCTTTGTTCTGTATATTTAGTGTTTTGTTTATTACGTGGCAGGGGGATTTTTTTTTTCTGGTCCAATCTGTTTGCTGTTTTGTAAGCTTCTTGTACCTTTAAAGGTATCTCTTTCTTTAGCTTAGGGGAAATTTAGTTCTATGATCTTGTTGATGTTTCCTGGGAAACAACATGTTTTCTTGTTGAATCGGGAATCTAATATCCTCCTTCTATTCCTATTATTATGAGGTTTGGTCTTTTCATGGTGTTCCAAATTTCTTGGATGTTTTGTGTTATGAACTTTTTAGAGTTTGCATTTTCTTTGACTGATATATTCATTTCTTTCTCTCCTATCTTGTGTATCTGAGATTCTCCCTTTCATCACCTGCATTCTCTTAATGATGCTTATATCTGTAGTTCCTGTTCTCTTTCCTAGGTTTCCCATCTCCAGGATTTCCTCAGTTTGTGTTTTCTTTGTTGTTTCTTTTTCCCTTTTTTTGGTCTTGGACAGTTTTCATCTGTTTGATTGTATTTCCCTTTATTTCTTTATATTTATTTGCTTCCTCTTTTATCACCTGTACTGGCTTGAATGTATTTTCCTTTATTTCCCTAAGGGATTTGTTCATGTTCCCTTTAAAAGAAGGCCTCTATAATCTTTATTAGATTTAAGATCCTCTTCTTGTGTTTTAGTTTCATTAGGATATCCAGTGTTTGTTGTAGCAGGATAGCTTTAGTTGTGCCATATTGCTCTGGGTCTTGTTGATTGTGTTTTTATGCTATTCTTTAGGCATCGGTTTGTCCTTGGTGTTGGCTGGATGATCTTGATGGCAGCAGGACTTCTAGGGAAGGTAGAGGTAGCTATGTGCCAGACAATGAAGGTCAGGGTACCCAACTTTGCTGGCTGTGCCTCAAGCAGGCCCTACTCTGCAGGCTGTGTCCCTGTCGGCCCCAAGTGGTATGGTGGGTGGCTCTGACTGGGATGGGATTGGTAGAACAGATTTCCAAGGCGATTAGTATTGAGGCCCCAAAAGGTTTCCATGGGGAAGCAGGGTGTTTTGGGGGTCCATCAAGAGTCCTTTTGAGTGAACAGAGAACCCAGAGCCTTAAAAATAATTTATTAGATATTTAAATTTTATGCCAGGCAGTGGTGTCATATGCCTTTAATCCCAGGACGCAGGAGGCAGATTTAGGCATATCTCTGTTAGTCTTAGGACAGTCTGGTCTACATAGTGAGTTCCAAGAAATCCAGGGATACACAGAAAATCCTTTCTCAAAAACAAGCGAGAAAACAAACAAACAACAAAATAAAATAAAATAAATTTGACTGTCAGTGCTATTGACTTGTCCTACTAAACCAAAGATTATAAATTTTGCTTTAAAAATGAAACAAAATTAATACCATATATATGGATACACACACACACACACACACACACACACACACACACACACACCCCATTATGGTGAAGGGTTTCCTGAAATGTTCTATTGAATCCTGAAGTGTTCAATTGAATCATTTCTTCAAGCAGTTTTTGAACATTTCAGGATTCAATAAAAGAAGTTCTTAGCCTGCTTACCTAGCACAACCAATCACCCTGTGCCCTTGCTATACACTCTGTTTCTTCTAATGAAAAGTTTTAGACCCTCGGAACTCTACTCACTTCATGATCCCAAACAGCTTAGTGCCAGGCCATCTATGACCATTCTTCTTAGTGAATAACAATGATTCCTTTATGCCCCTGATGAGGGACTTTTGCAAAGGCAGGAAATCAATGAGTCTACATAATGCTTTTTCTTTCTTCTATTTTCTTCTACTCTCCTCTTTACTCTTCTCCCATTTTGTTTAACTTCTCTTTTATATCTATGGTCATGGCTGTTTCTTCAGCAATTTTTCTTTTGGTGGCAGTATTGCTCTACTAAAGGAAAACAATTCTTTGCTCCCACCCTTGGCTTTTGAAAAACACCTACTCTTTGAACAAGTGTATTTCTCTTGGAAAAAGCTTGCATCTGGGTCTGGGATTTGCATCTAAGGGAGATTTCCTGGAACCTAGTCCTAATAATTCTCTGTCCAGGCTTTCTTAATTATATAGGAAAGGAAGGTCAAGCAGCTCCCATGATCTCTTTGTTTGCCTTTTTTCATATATATTTTTTCAGTAAGTTTTCCTTGGCTATAAAATACACACCTGCTCATTATAGAAAATGTGCAGGCATGTAGAAAAGGCTAAATAAGAAGATAAACATCATATATAACCCCATAAACATTAGAGAAGTGCTACTGTGAGCAGTTGAAGCAGTTCTCTCCTAAGTGGTTTCTTTTTCCACATTTTGATATATTTGCAATCATATGCTACATATAACATTTAGTATTCTCAGTTGTATTACCTATATTTCATAGGTATGCTTATGTTTTTTGAACTTTAAAAACTAATTTCTAACTTAAATCACTTTTTAACATAGTCTTTAAATTCTTGTAGAATAATCAGCAGTGTATATGTAGTATGTACTAATTATTATTTCCTTTTAATTGAGATACTTATATTGCTTATATATACTACTATTTTAATTAACATTTCTATAAATCAAATAAATACACTAGGGGATTCCTTCATTGAACGTGCAAAATATATTTCAGAAAATAAAGACCATTGTAACATGAACAGCAGTTGGTTTGAATTAGTGGGTGTACTTCCTCTAGTAGTTGTACTTCTTTCTATCTGGGATGACATGGTACAATGGAAAGATTATTACTCAAACTGGCACCCATATGATCCTTAATAATCACTTAACTAGTGACCCAGAATGGATCAGAGCACTCCAACATAAAAGTAAGTCAAATATGTGTTCAATGCCTGGTTTACTTTTTAGTTTAGCTATCTCAAACTCAAACTTCTGGTGTTCTTATGGTGTGAAGAACCTACTATTCACTGATCATTGCCTACATATATCCAAAGATAGCACTACTAAGTGTGTTTTAGAAAAATACCTTTTCCCAACCATACCTAACTATAAAGTAAGGCATCACTACCTGTCTCCTTTCTCTTACCGGCTGGTAAACAAGCTCACTGATTTTTTGGGGGGTAGGGTGGGGGGGCGATTAGCTAAGTCTACTGACTATTTTGGAAATGGATGAAGGAAAGAAAAATAGCAAATAGAGGCACTGACAATGAGGACAGTGAGTTCCAGAACAGTCAGGCCTATACCGAGAAACCCTGTCTCAAAAACAAAAAACAAAACAAGAAAATTGATATTCTTACAAAACTTACAACATTTCTGGGGTAGTTTTGCTAACTGCCCAGATGGCATGATAACAGAAATAACATTTTTGATGTTTTTTATGAATGGCACAGTATCAATCTAGATTGCCTAGCTGCAATGCTTGCTGAACATATGAAATCTCCTTTCACAATTATCCTGGTACTGCTGCTATACAGCCTGGATCTGGTAAGTCCCTCAAAGGCCATGTTTTAAAGTTTGGTTTTCAGTTTGGCACTATTAAAATGTAGTGATAACTTTGAAAATATGTGTCTTTATGGTGGATTAGAGGTTATTGCTGCCCTGCCTTTAAATTGAATTGTGGGAACCCAGTTCCTTCTCTGAGTCTCAGCTGCCATGAAGTAAGCAGTTTCTTCTGCCATACACTCCTGTTTTCAGTGCCATCCCTCTTCAGGCTCAAAAGTAGCAGGGCCAACCAACCATGCACCAAAACATCCCAAATTGAAGCTCAAATAAACCTTTTTTCTTAGTAAGTTGATTTATTTCATGAAATCACTACAATAATAGAAAATTAGCTAATACATGTGGAGAGTCCCTTGACCTTTGCAGATATTTTATTTCCCCCGTTTTTTGTATTCTGTGATTTTTCTCTTTAATAATTTATTACCTAATGTTAGTGAGTTCCACAATGTATTACATGAAGATGATACATAGTAGATAAATATTTTTTTCAACTTTTATTAGATATTTTCTTCATTTACATTACAAGTGTTATCCAGAAAGTTCCCTATACCCTCCCCCCTCCCGGCCCTGCTCCCCTACCCATCTGCTCCCACTTCTTGGCCCTGGCGTTCCACTGTATTGGGGCAAATAAAGTCGGCATGACCAAGGGGCCTCTCTTCCCACTGATGGCCAGCTAGGCCATCCTCTTCTATATATGCAGCTAGAGTCATGAGCTCAGGGGGTACTAGTTAGTTCATGGTTATTCTTCCACCTAGAGGGTTGAAGACCCCTTCAGCTCCTTGGGTACTTTCTCTAGCTCCTTCTTCCTTGGGAACCCTGTGTTCCATCTAATAGC